>JAPYMA010000255.1:0-19809 GCA_035041965.1 Anisakis pegreffii | reverse complement strand
GTTAGTTATAAAATGTTTGCCACGAGCCGGGATCGATTTCATTAGTCATAGGTGTTAAAAATTTCAGGTGTTAAAAATTGTTCGAATGTGCCCGGAGTGCCACATGAGTGTGGATGATTTGCTGGTGCATTACGAGCAGAACCATGGCTGCTGGAACGAGGAGGACAAGCGTGATTATTTGGCAAGGGAACGGCAACGAATTGAAAAATCGGAAATCAGGTTTATGAGTGGTTTTTTTTTGAGTGATGCTTGGAGAAGCTATGAGATTGTTTGCGAGTTGCGTTATTAGCCAAATTTTATTGCCACTGATCTTCCTGGATTGTGGGTTCGTAACTGATAAGCTAATCCTGGCTTCTTTAGAAAAACGGTTCCTAACTCCTCCCAGGCAAAAATACGTTGCTCCAAAGGAACGCTGTTTTTTTTCTAGTGGAAAATGATAACCATATGTTATTGCTTTTTTGTTGTATAAAAAAATATTTGTAGTGACGATGATCTTCGTGAGAAGCTACGAACTGTGAATTGCACGAGCGATTTGGTTCTTGCTGTTATTCGTGATCTCTTACTGCAGTATGGTATTAAAACGGTATGTTATCGTGCTTATTGTACGTCTGACCGACGTTGATGTGCTGATAGTGCTAAAGAAATTGATGTTCTACCTAATAAAAGGCTAGCCACCGTTACCACTCGCCAAGACTGGAAAGGACATCTTTGGATGTTCAGTCGCGATTGAACTGTGATTAGCATTGAATTGTAATGATCATTTACTGCTTACTAAATGCTTACTAAGAAATTAGTAAGGTGTACTTAAAAGTAAGCTGTGCTAAAAAGCAATTGGTAGGTTGTACTAAAATAAAAAATTCTCAAATATCCAATTGTTTCCTTGTCTCTGTTGAGTGCGGTTGAAATGGCAGTATCAAGGATGGTGAACAACGGAATTTGCTGATAATTTAATCCATTACCGAATATTTGAAACGTTCAAATTTTAGTATAATGTCCAAAAAAAGGAGCGATTTTCTTCGGCTCATCCATTCGTGTCGACTTGGAAGAACTGGTTGATCGAAAAAAAGAGATTCAACGCCAACAATAATGAAGAGTTCGAGACAGTCTGCAAAATGTTAATGTTTGTGTTCGGTGATGACACTCCATCATGGTGTCTGCTGGTAAAACGTCAGTTTTCCTCTTCAAAGGAGTCTCTGATGGCTCTAGTACTCCTTGATGTTGTCCAATAAAATTTCACATTCTATTCAAAAAGTTGAAGCTGATGCTATCGGCACATGGGTATGTCCAATCGGTAATATTGAACACCAGATGAGAGTCTGCGGAGATCGGGTTTCCAACTAAACGTAGATTCAGAACATGTTTTATAAGGACATTCACGATGTGGCTTCGATTTGAAATTTTCAACTTCTGGTTTTGATCAAATTTCACCGTACAGGTGTAATTTCAAGAATAGGTACGGAATTTTTGAGTAATGGAGCAACCTTCAGACTAGGCAGTTCTTCTTTACGAGAGATTTTTTGTTACAATAAATTTATGAGGCATTTCAGTGTGAAGCTCCAGCTATGTTCACTGAAAATAGTAAAATAAGTCCATTTATTTTACCACTTAAAATGTTGCTGCTGATACACATAGCAGAACTTCTGGAGATTCCAACGATGAGTAAAAAACTCTATGGTACTGAGCAAATTTGAGGATATAGGTGTATTGAATATGTCTTCCTAAACTTATGCGTTATCAAGGTGTAGAGCAAGCACATAGGGTTTGGCATTATAATGAGATCGCAAAATCGTTGAGTTTTTTGATGCAGTTTTGGAAAATCAGTCGTATCTATTCAACTGGTCATTTTTCACCGGTAACCGGCACTGAAATTTTGCAGGTAAAAGTCGAATCGCACAATTCGTTCGCAGTCGACATTTGTCGAATAAACCAGCCGATATGACAGCGGCTGCAATGAAATCACTACAAACGCTGCGCAATTTTGCAATCATATCAATGGGTTCGAAGACCAACGATGATGAGGACTCATTACCTGAAGAGCAATATCGTGATTTCATGGGCTTTCTGGACGAGGAGAGCTACAAATTCAGACGGATTCTCAATAAACAGTACGTAGTTTTTGTGCAGTTTCTCGACATTCATCTGTTAATCACCGATTTGATCAGTGAAACATTCTAGTCATCAGCCTATTGGCTGCGTCGAACAGAAATCTATATTTTATCCAGTAACACGGCACATACTCAAATGTTAATGAAGTAATCAAAAGATCGAGTCTCTGTTGAACTGAATGTAGATGGTCACTGGCACGCCGTAAAATTTGCCGTTTTTGTAGAAAAATGGAGAAGCCAGCTGCTAAAGATGCAAAAAAACGTGCAGAAATGCTACGGGCAGTGAACCCGACTTTAGCTGAGGTAGGCAATGGTAACAATACGACCACAACGACCGATGTGGTGCTATCGGATGGAGAGCCGTGTTCGGACAAAGTGAGCGAAGCAGACTGGCGACAAGGCTATCATTTCACTGAGAAATGGAAGAAATTTGCTCTGTCAAGATTAAATTTCGAATGTGGACGACGTTGGACATGTGACGATGTGCGCTTATTGGATGCGCTAATTCCGGTAGGTTTTTGATCGCGATTTTCGGAGGATTTTTGAAGTATTTTTCGCAGATTGATCCGGGTATGACGTTTGTTTTTGCAGTGTTAATTTGACTTTTTCAGTCTAAACTGTTGAAGAAACACCTTCATCTACATTTGCATCGCAGTTTAAACTAGAGTTAAATCAACGAATCGTCTTATATCTAGCCACCATATTAAAAAGCAACGGTCATTCACAGCAACCGATAAAAATTCTTTTCAAACAGGATGAAATAATCGCACGCGGTGATTTGACCGAACTGAAACGTGTTCGTCAAACTGTATTCCAAGTAGCCAAAGGTCTCTGGCAACGTTTTCAAATCTCACAAATCTTGTTGGACTATAAGGGCGATTTCCGAAATTCTGAAGCAGCAAAAGACTTCTATCTGAAAGAAGTGGCACGAAGACGTTGGCCTACGGCAAATCTAGCGCGGTCGTTGAATGGAGTTCTGGCTCAATTTAGAGTGAGTGTTTCATTCATTCTTCAATCATATCACTCAAACGGAATACTTGAAATTTCGATTGGTAAAGAGTTCACTACACCTTCCATTTTTGACAGATTTCATACAATGTCGCTAGCTTATATGCCGAAGAGTGACGTTGAAATTCATTATGTTCCTTGATAGTTGCTAGCCGAAAAGGCTATCTCTCAAAAAATTGGACTTCAGAATGGACATCGTCCAAAACGTGCTAAACCGTCATCAAGTTCAAGTGCAGTACTTCGACCAGAAGAAGCATCAAAAGTGTCTATTGAAGAAACCAACGAGCTTGAGACGACAGTGACTGCGACAATCAAGAAAAAGCGAACACCTGAAAAGAGAGGCAGTGCATGGAATCTGAGCTCAAGCTCGGATGAAGACGATCTGTTTGATGACACGGATTTCGTTCGGTCACCGACATTCATGATGGTTTGTTTATACACATATGCTTTGTAATGAAACTCTGTGATAAAAAAATCAAACTCCAAAAGAGGTTAATACTCGTTGGATGCTTGAGCACTCGAAAACATTACCTCCTTTTTCCGATATATGTTTAGATCACGCTCGGATACTCCATTACCCTCTTCGATACTCCATTACCCTCTTCGATACTCCATTACCCTCTTCGATACTCCATTACCCTCTTCGATACTCCATTACCCTCTTCGATACTCCATTACCCTCATCCAGATACTCCATTACCCTCTTCGATACTCCATTACCCTCTTCGATACTCCATTACCCTCTTCGATACTCCATTACCCTCATCCAGATACTCCATTACCCTCATCCATGCATAACGTCAGAACCCATTTCCCGATTCCCTCCATTATCTCAGAGTGCCACTCCGAAATTACCCAAAATGGGTGATTTTCTCCCAATGGAGACATCTGGTTTAGACTAAGCAATCCACAGAGCACCAGAATTTTAGGATTCACAAGAGCAATCCATTCGGACGCGCTCACAACGACTAAGGAACAGCAGCAGCAGCAATGTGACGGATGCGTCGAAGCAGCGACGTGAACACGTTACGACGGCAAGAACAGCGGCCTTGTTCCGGGAACGGCCATCATTCCAGACAACGTCGACTAGTACCAGTAACGATAGTGATTATTTGAGATTCACGACGGTTTGTGAGGTTCGTTGCGGGATTGATAGAAAGTGATTCTTGAGATTTTATCGCTCATTGATGTGAAAACCGTTAATTGTGAAATATTTGGTTTGTGTTTCTGAAGATGGAAACAATTTCAGCGCTATGAAACAATGGATACTGTGAATGAAGATGAAGAAAATAACCCAAGGTGTTCAACAATGAGGGAGGTATGGAAGTTTTCATGAGCATTAAGTTTCAGTTTCCGTAGAAGCAATAATCTGAGTCGTAGGTATTGCCCATAAGATTGATTCTTGATTGGTGGTGCATTTTGGAAAGAAGTTTTTTTTGAATTGTCGATTTTTGTTGAATTTTTGATATTTGATATTGTTTTTGATACTGCCTTTAATATTGAACGTTTGATATAATCTTTATTGCAGTTTTCAGTTTTCAATTTTACTTTTAGAATATTTTAAAATAATTTTTTAGGAGTTTTTATGATATGACTTCGTGATTCAAATAGGCATAAATATTTGCGTAACTTCAATTGTAGCAAAAATCTGCAGCAATAAATAATGCCTGCGCAGCTAGTCCCTAGTGATTTATCTTACAGGACTGCATCGATGGTGTTCTTCAAGATCTGGATGTGTCGAGCATTCCGGCTGAATATACACGAACCAGTACACCAATTCCCCGGGCACTACAGTAAACTTCATGTCAATATTGTCAGTAAAATTATGATCGTGAACACATATTACGATTCATCGTGTCATTATTACTACAAAAATCGATCTGTTTCAATCTTACGAAGGGGTTATCACTGTATTGTCATTACCACTGTTGACTACGATAACTGTAATCAAACGCTTTTGCCTTGGCCTATGATCCTATATGGCTTTTAATTTAAATTTCGATTGATTTATTGTTGTTATTATTACGGAAACACGAAAACCAATATGTTTTATGACTGATTTATCACTCGTTCCATTATCATTATCAGTGTTAAAGGCGATTGCTCTGATCAAACGATTCAGCCTTTCCTTTTGATGTGTTGTATTTTTTTCGCGGACCTATTTGATATTTCAAGTTTGCCCTGGATATCTGAACAACAACAACAACATTTTTCTGTCACAAGTCCAATTTACAGAAATTTGCAAATCTTAATTTCTTGTGAATGCTTTCATTTACATTCCACTTACATTATCATTTTTACTTTCGATTTTGTATGTTTCATTATAATGATTTTGTAATATATCATGTTTGATCCCATTATTGTTAGTATTGCTTTAAATACTCTCAAGAATAGTGTCCACTGAGTTTTCCTGTATTACATATGAACTGTCACGTTCATTTTTGTCAGAATACGATTTTTCCGTCAATAACCTATTCGATGAATCTTATAAAATCTCACCGCGGCTTCCCATCTCGCAGATTTGCCTTTTCATTCGCTGAACGATGTCAATGTGACATCTGAAAACGGTTATTAGTGATGATTCCATTAAGGTAATATGGTTATGATTTTAAGCCGATATTATCTTTCCTCATATGATTCAATATTGCCGAAGTTTCATTCAGAAGCAATGTTATTGTTTATAATTATTTTCTGGTTTTCAATCACCAATATGCATATTATCATTGTTTAAGAATTTATCATTGTTATGATAATTTCCAGAAAGATTTTCGACACTACTCATCTTCACTGCTAATTGACTTGTTCGGATTGTCGCTATGGCTTTCTTACATGTCCTGATACTGACTGATATTCACCGCAATTTGATTGCAGTTTAATTACCCAAAAATTTCAGCATTAACTAATACTTTTTCTCGCTTTTCTTATCTTTTTGATCATTCAATATGCTGTTCTAAGGATGTTTCCGTGAAAACATTTCCAACGCTTGAACGCAATTATTATTGCTATTAACGCAATTGATTCATTGAAATATTTGAGCACTGTATATATATAGCTGCATGCATAATAAATTGTGCAAGAACGCTACGGTTTCGAAAAGTTTTGTTTCTTATGAAAAGGAAGAAAACTGAATAAATAATTTTCTTCCACCAGCTCGTACCCAATTATCTGATCACACAGAATATATTCTCGTCACGGAAATCGCAAAGACTGAGCGAAGACACTGAAGAATGCCATTTTCGCTTTCTTATCTTTTCGATCACCGAACCCCATCGCTCAGCGTAACAGTAGTCACAACCAGTGTTGGGCGCGCTATCGAAGAACGATAGCGCGCTATCGCTATTCCGCTAGCGAAAAGACTTCCGCTAGTCCGCTACCGCTATCGCTATTACCCACTGAATCGATAGCGGAGCGCTATCGCTACCGCTATCGCTATCGCTATCGCCTACTTTAAAAACCTCATTACACCACTAAATGATTCAAAATTTTCATTAATCAACACGCATTTTTGAATTAGATGTGAGAAACATTACGAAAGTAGATTTTCACGAGAAAATAAATTTTATTTTAAGACAATAGGAGACAATATAGGTTTTTAAGACAATATAGGTTTATCTGCTCAATTCCTCACCTGGGATGAAAGCCCGCCGCAAGCAAACAGTCAACATTATCCAACATTGGACCGAATCTTTTCCTGATGCCTTGCAGTAGTGCGTCGACAAGCGGTTCGCAAAAAAATAGATCAAAAATAGATGACTATTTTTGATCTCATTGAGTTTAATAGACGCCGTGGCGCAGACCGGTAGCAACCAACCGAGATAAGCGCCTTCATCGCTCTGGACCACGTCGATAGCAGTCGCTACAGGATTCATAACATGGGCATACTCCGTCCAAAATTCATAATCTTCCTCTGAAAACGCTGTTAAACCCTGTTGAATCATAGCCCGCCGGAGATTGGCCCTTTTCGTTTCAACAACCTTGTTTAAGCAGACAATCGCATCGTAGAAACTGTTCCATCTCGTATCACTTGGCACGATCAACCTTACGCCCAGTTCCTTGTGGAGGGCATTTGCGGTTATTGTGCTTTGATTCTGACGATTCCACAACGCTTTCGCCTTCGCTAAAGCACTTCTGTAAGCTTTTTTGAATGCAATTTTATCGAGAACCTTTTCTGAATCCTTGGTGGCGATTAAATTCCATGTGTGTGCAGCACACCTCATATGGGCTGGTAGTGCGATATTTTCTTGTTCTTGGTCGACCAGGTCAGATAAGGAAAAAAACTCTGCTTCTTCACATATCGATTGACCCCGATCATCCTCATTTTCCTGAAGTAACTCGTCCAACAACTCGTCTTCTGCGTCATGATGCGTAGGCGTTGATGAATTATGATCGCCAATCCAATTCTCCGTCTCCCCAAATTGTGCAAAAGCTTTACCAAAATTTCGCGCATTATCTGTGGTGGTCATTACGACTTTTTTCTCGATGCCGAACTCAATGTGAATCATCTCGATCGCTTGAGCGATTACATCATACGTGTGAGCTCCCTCCACTCTCACACAAGCGAGGACACCACTCCTCCTCTTCCTCGTTTTGTTGTCTAACCAATGCACAGTCATCCCCAAATATCCTTTTTTCGCAGCCGTCCAGCAGTCAGCGGTTGTCGCAACATATTCGATTTTGCTCAGTGTGCTAAAAAATAACAGTGGTAACTAAACAGCGTTTAGTCTTCTTTACGCGCTAAACAAGAAACTATAGTAGTGATACATTGGAGAAGTAACATAATCTGAAAATTTATTGGATGAATATGGAAGCCTGGAATAAAATGAATGAAGAGGTGCTCACCTGATGAGTTCCTGTTTTTTTTCCCCGTACAACGCAACGATCTTTCTAACCAACGATCTCCTAGACGCAACCGTCTTGAAAAATACAATGGATAGTTTAGTTTTGGTGTTTGCACAAATTTTTAATGGTTTAACACTATGTCAAAGTCAATCTTTAATAATTTCTTCAAGTATCTGATAATTGCAACATACCTTTGAGGGATTCAGTGTCATGCTGTATTTTCGAAATGAAACACTTTCAACGATACGCAACGGCAGCATGTCAAGAATCACCAAGTCCAAAAGCGCCCGGTCCACATTCTTTTGCATGACAGCCGATCCAGACGCAAAACGAAGCGATTTGTCAATTGTCATTGGACGGCTGTCCCACGAAGTACTTTTACATACATCAACACTTCTAAATTACAGATCACTGAGCATGCCTTAAAGGGATACATACGTAACTCCGAACTTCACAAGTCATAAATATGTGAATTTGCAATAACACAAAACCTACCTCTTGCCGCGATTAGACGCACTCTTTATTGCATCGACTATTTTAGCATATTTCGTGGGATGCTTCTTTTGAAAATGATTTTTCACATTGAACATGCTGCTTTTATGACAACTTATTTCATGGCATACACTCCTTGCACTCTACTACATATTTGTCCTTTTCCTCCCTCTTGAAAATCACATACTCAGTCAAACTTTTCCAAGGGCCAGGTGTTGACTCCACATTGACTCCTTGCACGTCATTATCGCTTTTCATCATCTTGCTGTAAAAACGACATATCACCGTCGTCATCCCCAGAAACACAACAGCAAAAGCGTTGGGAGAAAGATCGGAAAGTGCAATTATCATCGGAAAGCAATCCACTCATTTGGATCTCTACCTCGATTGGCATGCGTGACAACGCCCAACTGGTTCCATAACGATCAACACGATCTAAAAAGAAAACGGAAAAAAGCTTGGATGAAAAAATGAAAACGAAGAAAAATTCCTCGCAGCACCACTGAAATCAATAAGAGTCACATAATGTTATGAGTTGAAACGAGATGATAGGGGAGCATTAAAAGAAAATATGCGAACTACGATTGAATGTTCAACTTCGAATCGCCCGCAGGAGCTCAGTAGATCGAATTCAGTGGAGCGTTGCAGCACAAATATGTACTTAGACATCGCAATTTAGATATCTTAATGATTACGCTGAATCTCAGTGACTATACATTCACTTGTAAATAAACTGATAGCGGAAGATAGCGGAATATAGCGGAAGTTGCCCGCTATCGAACAGCAATAGCGCCGTTCCCGCTATCGCTATTCCGCTATTCACTCGAACTTCCGATATCGCTATTCCGCTATTCGCTATTAGCGGACTAGCGGAATAGCGCGCTATTGCCCAACACTGGTCACAACGGTTATTCATAATCATTCGATGATGAATTGAACGGTTCGGAATTGTTGATGAATTCTTCTTAAACAAATAATAACAGATAATTAGATACGGAGCAAAGCATAGCCTAGCTTAGGCTCGCAACATCAATGATATCGGTGGAGCACCCGATTTGTAGCAAAACTTTCCTCCACGAACGGATGGGAATCGAACCCATGACGTGGCAATTTCCGGTTGGGGCTCTACCTCTGAGCTACCGCCGAGACCGTTCAGTCTCTGCCGAGTGGTTGTGTTAAGATCGCAATCAGTTCTTCAATGTACATAATGCGAAACTGATCTGATGTGCATCAAACGCTACAATCAGAGCGAACTGATCTGTTCGCGACAACATAAGGAATAATAAGAGATAATTGGATAACAGATACAAGCCGGATCATAGCCTGGCTCAGGCTCACAACATCAATGATATTGGTACACAACTCGGTTTCAAGCAAAACTTTCCTCCGCGAACGGGAATCGAACCCGCGACGTACCAATTACCGGTTGGGGCTCTACCTCTGAGCTTAGTTTATTTAATCAGCAAATCAAACTCATAACGAGTTTATGCCTCTCTGTTATCACCAATATCACTAATATCACATTCTTCCTTCCTTGGCATTTTTCTTTCCGCGCAGCTAACAATAATAGCGTTTGGGATCATGTGCCTTCATGAAATTCGAACTACTGATCTGACAAGAAAAAAAAATTATTGATCTGACAAGCACAAAGATTTTGAGATACTCTCCTATGTTGCCAATGATTTCTAGATAAAGGGTACCGACCCAGTGTTCTAGATAAACACTCGACAAAACGTGCAGTTTTGTTGCGGTTGTTCGGCACTTGAAGTCGACAAGTTCATTTCAAACTGAATAAAGATCGAAATAACGAATGAGACAATAGTGAAAAAGCAACGAACGACTTAACAACAACCAATAGTGTACCATTTCATTACAATGCGCAAAAGAACCCATCTCCAAAAAAAATAAACGAAAAAACTGAAATACAAACTTTCAGTACCATTAACAGAAATGTTAAACTAAGAACTAACCTGAAAAGTTTAAATTATGATAAAACATTTTAACGGTTTAGCTACGATAAAGAAAATTATTAGTAGTAACCTCCTATGTTATATTGATCAGAATAATTTGAACCTTTTAGATCAGTGGTTCTCAACACGCATAATACCTCCTATCTCTGGTAGAAAACGGCTTGTCCAAGTGGCCCGACATTTTCATGAAACATAACAAAATTTCTCTGGAATTCTCGCACATAATGTTTTCCAGCCTTTATTCATAATGCAGCGTTCTAAAAACACCTAGTCCATACCGCTCCAAATTGGAAACAGAATGACAGCACAAACTGGCCAAGACCTCAGCCGATGTCAACGAGCGCACCCCAAAAAAAAGTGTTGAGAACCATTCAAATACGAATAATTAAATAAGAGTGATTCAAAACGAACATCATCACTACCATTCATAAATTACACAAAACAATTCATATTTCTAATTCATTGAATTAATGCTGAACAACTGAAAAATATGTATGCAAAAACAAAGCAACGTAAAAATACCAAATGAATTTTATCGTTCTTTCCATCGAACAAGAGAGAACAACCCTTCCGGAAAGGCACTTCCGCTATTGCGGAAAACTAAAAACAACAGAACAGAACAGAATAGCACAGAACAAAACAATACAATCTTTTCTTTAGATTCTATTATAATGATGCAAATCAACATCTTAATATATCTTAACAACTATATCAAGATCAACGCATTAATAGCGCAAATAAAGACAGACAGTAGTTATGTTAACAAGATAACAACAATTCAACAAAATCAGCTATCAATCGAAACACCAATTTTAAATCAACACAATCCCTTTGATGCGACAGTAATGAAAGAACAAAAAAAAAGAAAACAAATCACTTGTACGTTACCAAAGCGAAATCGAACAAACTGCAAAACTTGTCGAACGAATGAGAGCGACGAGCAGAACACCTAATATCATTTCAATTTACATCAACTACTCAAATCACTTTCAAACAATCGTTTCGATCGGTCACTACACTAAATCAACGAAAATCTCTTTCAAATAAGCATTCAGTCCTAAAAACTCCAATCACTGATCACAATTTCACAATTCAAAGAATAATTTCTTCACCACACAACACAGTCCAGTATCAGAGCACACACGCAAAACTATTCATCACGAACGAAACCTTTTCCAACAAACGAGTTCCGATTTCCAAAGATTTTTTTCTTACTCACATTTGCTCATCAACTACAATCTTCCACAACTAACTTCTACTGAAGTTCCCAACAACACATTTTCCAAAAATCATTTTAAATTTCGAATAATCAAAATTTCCATCCCATATTATTAGCTTCTAAAGTTCCTTTTTAATTCCTTGGATTCAGTCAAAATTCAGTCAAACGGTCAGAATTCCCACTGATATGTGTTGATTCAACAAGAGGGAATATATTCCAACTCTTGCTGCCTCAATTCTTACCCTTTTTTGGGACCGTCTTCCACGAATTCTTAGGTTTCTGAGTGCTTGCAACTGTAATCTTGGTGGCTGAGCTATTGCTGCTGCTCACCACTTGATCAGCTGATGTTGCTTTCTTGGCCGATGCGAAGGCCGCCTCGAAACCCGGTGGCGGTCCAAAGCCAGGCGGAGGCGCAAGACCCGGTGGTGCTAAACGAACTCCTGACGCGCTTACGGCCGGAGCACTTCCACCACTACCACCACCACCGCCACTAGATGTGCCGCCTTTCCCGATATCAAGACCTGGCGGTAGCAGCACAAAACTTGTTGGTGTGGCTGAAGGCCGTGACAATGCACTACTCTGTTGAGCGATCTGAAAACAACTTCTTTTTTTCTTTTCTGAGAACACGACAGACTTTCAGCAGCCATTTTAAGTATAGCACAATGATGAGAGTCTCTCAAAGGACCAATTCAAAGCTCTTTACAACCCTTGAAACAACAGTTTCAATCAAATGGTGGCACTTAACCACAAGACAAGATAAGACAACACCACTCTAAATCTATCCGACAAGTCGGTTTGGATAAACCTTTGACGAAGCGTTTGCATTCACCAACGAAATTCCATTTGATTTTGTTTCTGCTCCCGTTGACAACTCTCCCTTCATACTCCTTCTGGAGCCTGTTGTACTTTTAGCCGATGTAGAACTCAGCTCAGGTGCACCTTTTGTCCAAGCCGAAGACTCGACCGCAGAAGCGTCGGTAGCGCTCTTGCCCGCAACCTCAAATATGACGAATTTGTGACGTCTGATCATCAACTGTGATGGCTTGACTCTCTCTTTCTCTCTGTCTCAGATAGCTTTTCGAATGAATCACAAACAAAGTGATAAGATTCTTGATACACATGAATATTAGAGAAGGACGGTCGCTCGATTGGTCGTCGTTAAATACCAAGCATGACGATGAGATTTAGTGCAAAACAACGCGTAAATGCATTCATTCATATGTTCAACAGTCCACAACACGTTACCATTTCAAATGCTGATTACCAGTGAAGATTTTTCATAAAATTACACGTTCACATAAAACAAATGCATAAAAATCAGTCCGCCAATAAACCAATCAGAAACAATCAAATGAATGAATAATTTTCTACCGTGGCCAATTTATCACTTCCAGCATCATTTCCGCCTGACAACGATGGAAAATCCTCGTCCACTTCGTCTATTATCTTGTCCTGCTCAACCGAGCTCTTCTTCTTCCTCGATGCGTTCTTTCTCAGTTCATTGACCACTTTCGAGGACTGTCTCCCTTTCTCTTCACTACTAACAATTTTAGTGCCGTTCCCTCCACCCACTACACTGGCACCCATTAATGAAGAGAACGCATTTGAAAGCATCTAAACAAAACGCTTGCAAAAATTTCACTGAAACAATATCTTTCACCATCGAAACCACTCTAAACTGATCCAAAATTTGCCAACAACATTCCAATCCTGTACAAATTTGCGAATGGTAAGCAAAAACGATTCTGCAGAATGTATATTCAAAAAAATCCAATCCGATGCAATCGATGGAATCTTGTGACCAGATCAAAGTCATCTTCAAACACAAATAGTAATACCGATTGTAAATACTAATAAGGCAATGCCAAAACAAACCTGTGAAAAACTTGTCGCAGTTGTTGCACTCGTAACCGTTGCTACCGGTGATTCCTTCACTGCGACCACTCGTTCTCCAGCTTTTTTCATGCCTTCAGATAATGAATCTCCCGTTCGATCACTTTGCTTCGTCGTATCTGCTGTACCATTCAACGCTGGGAATGGCTCAGCTTCAGATTTGCCCGCGTCCACTTTCGATGCAGATGCAGTAATCTTTCCCACTCGGGATGATGTCGGCTGCTTGGGTTTTTCTGCCGATTGTATTTCTCTTGATGAAGCTTCTTGTCCTTCTTTCTTTGCCACTTCCTATAAGATGCTTGCGATGATTAACGAAAACAGACAAGATAAATGGTACGGAAAGCGATTGCCGATCTTAAAATCAAAACCGATTTTAAATTCTTCAACTGCATCCGATAAGATAATCAAAACGATATTGTCAGTTTATGGCCGAAGTATTAATACCGAATGAAACACTCCAAAGTGGATACAAACAATCTGTGACTATGATCTAATCGTAAGCTAATAGCAGAACTAAATGTCCGAGCAATAGCACGATACAGAGGACAGAATTCACACTTGTAAAGTCGTCTTCTCGACTTCACTCTATAGTAAGTACGTAAATAAGTAAGTAAGTGTAACAATTAGTTTTGCACTATGAACAAAACTGAAACTCAAAGCATATAAAATTATTGCAAATCGCAACCTTAACGTCTTGTTTGCTTTTCATTTGGTGTTGTGCTTGCTGTTTGGCCTTCTCTTTTTTACCTTTTTTCTTCTTTCCTCCACCAGTGACGACGTGTTCTTGATCATCAACGCCATCTGTCACTTCTTTTTTAGCCATTTTACCAATTGGTTTTAAGTTCTCCTTAAAATAGATCCAATTTTGAATGTCGTCCTGAGCGAATTTTCTCACAATCAGTAGATTCTTACTTAATAACGCTCATCTTTGATTCAAGATTCAAACAAATGCCTAAACCCAAACAACAGGATTACCTGCAGCTGCACTAAAGAATCGGTGCCCTCAGACATATCACGTTCCTCCCAGCTCGTTGGCACCACACTATCCACGGGCCATATGTCCGGCTTCGGCAAAACTTTCTTCTTGGCAGCCGATGCAGAACCGCCTCGCTCTGACGACGGTACATAAGCACCACTGATCACCGAAGCACTCTTAAGCGTTTCATTAATCCTTTTGTAGACGCATAATTCACTTGCCCAAAAGTTCACCCGTAAAAAATATCTCAAACGTTTTCTTGCTGTTCAGTCTCTCTTCTTGGCTACTCAAATTCGCTTAAGCACAACATTTCTCACCGATCCAATGAATAGTCAAAATCAGCGATCGCTTCAAGAGCCGATTGTAAGATTCGAGAGTCATTCATCATTTGAGAGTCATACTCGACTGTCCTCTTCGTATAGCCAACCTTTCGGTGAAACCTTTCTCGATAGAGAGAAACAACCAACCAGCTCTCTCACTTTTTAATCATACAACTCACAACTCAAAAAATCTCCAAATATTTTCAAATACACTCCTGAAACCTTCTCATTTCCAAACTACAATTCATTGTTGTTGTCATTTACTTCAAAACAATGTTTTCCCGTCTACCTCCTTAATTCAATTCAAACATCACAAACATACCTGCGCGAATTGCAATCGATTCCTAGCCCAGGCGGAATTCGGCAAAAGATTTTTAGGTCTAGTAGAAGAAGGCTGTGCAACGCTTCCAGATGAACTCAAACTTGGGAACGCATTGGAGTTGAGCGCCGACGCAATACTGCTCAACGAGTTCGGTCTACGAATCACTGCACCACCCCACGAAGTTTCCAATTTCTCCTCGTGAACTGCACCTTCTGATGGCTGAGCATTCTTCTAAAACATGAAGGTTCTTAGCCCCTAGCAAAATGCACACTACTGTTGCTAGAGCACTGTTACATTATTGCTGCTTTTATCACAAATAGGCAGGCACCTACATGAGGCATCATACTAAACGCTTTCCGTACACATTTATCAATTTAACAACGCTTTCCGTACAGATTTATCAATTTAGCAACGCTTTCTAACTCTAACATCGTGTCATTCTAACCTCATGATCGAACATACGCGAATCTTTGCCATCCTCTTCGCTGCCGCGATCAGTATTTGCGTTCACAAGTGCCGCTGGATTTGGCCGATGTGGAGGCATTTGCTCATCATCGTCTATGAACCATGATAGTTTTGTGGCTGGCGTCTGAAAATCGCCTTGAAATTCCGCTCTCGCAATCAAACTCCTAACTTGATCTTTCAGTAAGTTATTTGTCTAATCAAGTACCATCATCGGCACAATACCACCTACTATCTATGCTGAAGAGAAACCCTCCTATACCGCTATATAAGAATGAATTCATTATGCCGATGATCCATTTAAAATATCCAGCTGGAACTATCAAGAACTATCAAATCCGGTTCGTCGGCCATATCTTCACACGAGACGTCCATCTTGCACTAAACTTTTCATTCAATTTCAACGTTTAACACGGGATACGTTCTGCTCTGTTCTGAATGGACTATGCCGCTAGACTGAACTTCATTATATGCCGCACAAATCACACAACTTGATCAGATCTCTTACCGAAATTCTGATCTCCAACGAAAGATGGATGGATGGATCGACGAATCAGTTAAAAGAGTCTGAAGGTGAATTCAACCAACCATAAGGATCACCCAATTGCAGTGTTCCAAATTGCAAAACTCACCTGGATCTGTTCTTGCCGCGCACTCGACCTAGACGACAATTGTCCGTTCTTGTTGCTCGATGATGTCCTAGACGATTCGTTGCAAACTTCACTTGTTAAGCCAGTAGCGCTCCTGGACGTTCCAGAAGATGAAGAGCCGATCCCTCCTCCCATTGGGCCTAGATTAGGATATCTGGTTGATCTGGTGCTGATGCTGCTGCTGCCGCCCTGAGTAGTGTTCGAAGCACCAGCTCCTCCTCCTCCCGCTGGTCCTGCTGCAGATCCCAAACGAGGGAAATCATTACCAGTGATCGTGAATGCAGGTGCACACGAATACCGAAGTGACGGAGCCACAGGTCGGTTTTGAGCTGATGGTACTATTACAACATCTACATCGTCGGGTGCTCTGAAATTGGCTTCCACAATTCCACATTTATTCCATATCATAAAATTTCTTCCAATTTTTTTCGCCACAATCTACAGCAGCGGTCGACAGGTAGGTTTGACGCGGACCAAAATTTTTCCCAACAACTGACAGACGGGCCACCGTATATATATATATATATATATATATATATATATATATATATATATATATATATATATATATATATATATATATATATATGTATATATATATATATATATATATATATATATATATATATATATATATATACCGCCGACGGTCGATCGAAAAATCCGACAATTTCGGTCGGAATTACACCACTCGGATTCCCATCAAACAATTTGGCAAGATCAGAACTGATTCAGAATTCAGATTATCCGTCTGTCGAAAATTCAGATTATCAATTCGATGGATCGGATTTCGACCGATCAGTTCCGACATTCGGTTGGAATTCCGGCTGCCCGAAATTGCAAATGTCAATTCGGTCTTATTCCGACCGACGCGAAATTTCTTTCGCTCGAATGCCATCTTACTTCAGGTCATCGAGTAGAACTTACATTTCCGGTTTTCATTCTTCATTCTTCTCATCAATCGCAATAACAACAACAAACCCATTCCCCGCCTCCCCACCTCCCACAAAAAATCTAAATATCATCTCGAAACCAGCAAACGTAAGGCATGCGGTATCCAAACTTCCAAATGGCTCTTCAATCCCATATTCTCTACATTGAACTTTTGACAGAACTTCTTACATTCACGAAATATGAACGTATCATAACATATTCACATATCCACAACATCCTTCCCTCTTCGCATCTCAAATTATTCCGCTTGCCGAAATTTGAAATCGCTCAATTTGCAGTTAGTCCGTTTACCTTGGAGGCGCTTTCGGTTGCTCAGATGGTACCACACCAATTCTGGGAACATTTCGCTGGGAGCCAGGCAAATGTCCAGCAGAAGCAGTACCACCCCGTCCTTGGCCACCTCCACCTCCTCTTCCTCCTCTGTGATGCGATGACGACGAAGCGCCACCACCTCCTCCTCGAGATATTCCTCCGCCAAAACTTCGGTCCGTGAAATGAATGTCCACGTCCAACGTTTGCGGTCCAGCCGCATGGTCTCGACTCTGAATCATACACTCCATTTTTTAAACTTCACTACAAACCTTCAACACAAACCCTTCAATGCTCTCAAATATCACACCACATAATTAGATACAATAACCAATTCCTAGTCTCTAACTCAACTCCTGACTTGAAAATTCAAGTCTCTAGCACAAATGTTCATTCAGAACCCCAACAACACCTCCACTGAAAGCTGCTGAATAACGCGCCAAAGGTTTGACATTACCTGAAATGTTTCAATACTGAAAACTAGTGTGTTGCGAGATTCTGTTAATTTTAGGAGGCCTATCACGATTCCTTCGTCCCAACTTTTTTCCGACGACCGCATTTTCGATGTCCACGACTGCAAAATTTCGTCTTCGACTTTCCTTCCCCGTCCTCGACTTTTCTCCCATTCCCGCAACACACTCGTCCAAATCAGAAACCTATCTTATCAAACAAAAAACACAACAACGCAAGCATACATACTTTATGCAGTTTCAGTTCCGTTTCGGTACGGAATGCAATTCCCAATTGTTTGCAATCACCCTCTTCACAGATAACATGTTCCTTCTTATAATGATGCAACAGATCTTTGTGCTGACTGAAAACAACAGCAAAACAAAATAACAAAAAACTCATTAATCACAACAAAAAGAAGATTCAACCTGCTTTCGACTACTTCCCTAATTAGCCAATAGATACGACCGTTTCAACTCAAATTAACTTTTCCACTCTAAAGACATATTCTGGTCTAAAATTATGGTCATATAGCTTTTATTTAAGATTTCAGAAAGTGAAGCCATTCTAAAGTTCAATGTGTAAAAAACTCACAATCAGCACACACACACACACAACGTGATGAAACACACTCAACCGAAAATTTTAAATATGCAAAAAATTTTCGAAAAAAAGATTAATAATAGTACATCAAACAGATTACAGATAAATTTAAAATTAATAATTTCAAAGAATAGACCGATTAGAGTAAATGAAACAAATGAACAATTAAATGAAATGAACATATAAACTATAATCTATTGCCATTATTGTATTCCTCTCAAAAAACGCATAATCACAATGAAATGAAAATCACAAACAATTTTATAATAATAATAATAATAATAATAATAATAATATACACAAATTTATAATAATGTTCACAAACAATACTGAAAATCATAATGAAAATAATGAAAATCATAATCTTTTTCTGAATTTCATCAAACCAAATTTATTTGCTCACCATCAACTCTGATTCAGTTCCGATACAAAATGCTCACGCATAGAAATAATCCGTGCGATTTAATAGAAGGCACTCGCCACCAACATCTAACGTCAATAAACATATTCAACCGAACACAATTGTCGAAACTAAGCCCTTTTGAATATCTCTTCAAATGAGATATTCTTTTGTTTATCTCTTTAATGAGATCAAACTTTTGTCAAAGATTTTGCACCGACGCGTTCTGAATCGAATCGAACTCAAGCCTTCTGAACAGATCGGATCCTCAAAGTCCAGCATCGTTACACCAGTATACTATCGGCCCATTGCTCAATCATTTCTATTTGACTTAAGTACTATCTTTGAGTACTATCATCATTTTATGCTGGCTTTTCGCGCTAGTCGCGACAAAAATACAACCAAAAGATTTTAAAAAATATGTCGAATACAGCAGATCGCCTCTCCCTCGAAATCATTGGGCAATATAGGATGAAAAATAGCCCAAAACCTCTGCGCTCGTTAAATCAATAGTCGAACTTATTATAGAATTTCATGAAGACAGCAGCAGATGATTCCCAACGCTGTTATCGTCAACTGTACGGAAGTGAAACGTGGGCCACAACTGTTGCTCTAAGAACACTTTCTCAGATAGGTTTTTCTATGTTTACCGTTGGCCTAGGTTTAAGTTTTGTTTCTTTTATTCATCTTTTAAGTCATGCTCTTTTTAAAAGGTGTTTGTTTATGCAGGTGGGCTATTTAATTCATTGTTCTTTTGGTCAACAGGATGGTCGTAATTATAGTAATTTGGGCAATTTGCCGTCTTTTATTCAACTACAGTTGTTGGTGACCCTTTTT
>JAPYMA010000254.1:0-175124 GCA_035041965.1 Anisakis pegreffii | reverse complement strand
CTTCTCAAATCTCTCGGAGATCCCTTGACAGTTGGATTCTTCTCAGATTTTTTTGAGTTCATTATTCTTTTTCGATCCACAATGTTAATTTGATGAATTTCAGGATCCCTGGAGAATTTTGAATTTTTTAAGCAGCGCAACAATCGTTTTTGGATTTTTTTATTATGTAAGCTTTAATTGATATCATTTTATTATTTTTTTGCATGCATTTCTTCAACTTTTCAATTATTTTATATTCAATTACTCAATATTTCGTATTCCATTACATTGCTATCTGTTGAATTCATTGCACTATTGATATGTTCCTATCGTGATATCTTCTGTCACATACACCGATATGGTCCACTGATATGATCTTAATAATTCCACTTTATCATATATAAATCCGCGCATACTTCATTGCATTGTGCATCTCTGCAACATCATCAAATTAGTCCAGATAATACTCGGTAATGCTTGATCACAGCCATAACTTTTCGAGTTGATTCATCTTCTGATTCCAAGCATATCAATTAATCTTGCGCATTTTCTGCTGATGTGTTTTGCTTGAAATTGAACAAGCTATTCATTCCAATCTATCGAAACACCCAATATTCTATACTGGCGTATTTAATAATGTTAGACTGATGCATTTTGCCAGCGAAATAATTAAAAATAATGATTTCATTCACAGTTTACGCAACAATTTTACCGAGAAAATTTTTGCTGTGAAAATTCCTATTTGAAATTAAAAATAATGATTTCATTCACCGTTTACGCAACAATTTTACCGAGAAAATTTTTGCTGTGAAAATTCCTATTTGAAATTAAAAATAATGATTTCATTCACCGTTTACGCAACAATTTTACCGAGAAAATTTTTGCTGTGAAAATTCCTATTTGAATTCAATCTCGGAACCTTTTTGTGCTGCGCTTGATCGTTTTGATATGGATATGCAAAGTGAGCATATGAGCGATTTATCAGCTGTATATATTGCTTGATCATTCACATCTTTTTATGTAATCACATTCAAATATCGCTTGTTGCTCTGAAAAACAAAAATGTTTGATCTTTTGTGAATGTACCTTAAGGGTTTTTCGAATCAGAAATCGATCCTTGATGAGAAATACCTGAACCATCTGGTTCACTCAGGTTGCCAGATCTTTTGATCCTTCCGTTGAATAAATCACTGTCTCTGAATGGAAGCAGATGCTGTCAAAATCGCATTGACTGTTTCGACGGTAAAGAACCTCTTTTGTCCGCCTCTACCATTATGTTGCTGGCAAGAACGATTGTCATCGCGTCTTAAACATAGAGCGCGTAATATCCCCATATAAGTGTAGTTGATTTCAAATCAATTTCCAGACTCTACAGAATTCCAATACGAGCGATGAAGGGGGAAGTTACATTCTGAAATAATATACCCATAAGTAGATACTTTAGTTATTGTGAAACCGATATCATGAACGAATTACACGTTTCTGATCATACTTCAAGGTTATTCAAAATTGATCACATGTCAGAATTGGTTATATATATCAAAACCAAGTATATCGCGAAATTGTAGGAGGAATGGGTATGGCGGGGTTATCTTAACTGATTATCTGGTCTTCTTCCCTCCAGAAATCACGATCGAAACTTTGGTAGTACATATTTGAACCATATTTTGGTAAATCAAATCGGCCTTCTAGTCCAGCCTCTCGGAATTGTTTCCCTGTGGCTTGTCCACTTCAGATATGGCCTACAAATATAAATTAAAACATATGTTAAGGCATAGGTCAACTTGACCCACCAACATCGATTGATTCGTAAAAATGTGGATTTTTCAGGTTATTGGGAAAATTTCCCAGCACCTTAACGTTGTGAAAATTTCCCAATTTCCTGAAAATTTTGATGTTGGAAAAAATGATCGTACCATGCAAACGGAAAATAACGAGCTATGCGTAGTTTAAAAACCAGTGGCTCGCTAAAATTCTATGAAAGAAAATAGCGTATATTGTCGCTAATTTATGAATAATTGTTACGTAAGCAATCGCTGCAAATTTGCGCCGTATAAAATGTAACGAGCCGTCGCAATAACGCAAGAAGTAGCTCCGCTACCAGCGGAATAATAATTAACGCGCTATTGCCTAGTAGTGCATGAAAAAATGCTATCGGTCGAAACGAATTCAGTCTTATGAATTCAACTAAGCTTAAGAATTCATCAACAGTACAAAAACTCGATTAACTTCAATCTTCTAATGGATAAATACCCCACGCTTTTATACACGATAAATGCACAAAAAATGTCACTTATGAATATCATTTCAGCTTGAAGTATACGTTTCATATCCTGTTGCATTTATTCACATTCTGATTTCGCTGTATTTTAACACAAATTCTTTTATTTGTGTGAAACTACGGCAAAGTGGTCTTATTTGGTGCGATTTCACTAAGAAAATGAACTTGCCAATTGGGAACATAATGAAAGTTCTAGCAAAACGTCTTCAGTCTGCACTGTCTACAATTGTTCTTAAACACTATAGGAAATTTGAGCACGCATATGATCATGAATAAATTGCTCGAAAAAGCATCTAAACCTAAAGATATAAGCGCGAAACCGCTTAGTTCCAAGACCGTGGCGACAGCGGAATCTTTAAGAATCATCTCCTGTGGTCCATCGCCTGCACAATCTCATTGCACACGATTCTCAGCTTGCTCTCATCCTGGGACATTTGATGATGTTGTTAATGCTGCAATGTGATTGACACAATGAAGTAATTCATTGACTGCCTAAGCATAATTGACAATGAAAAAATGCTTGATGAAATGTAACCGGAATCTGCACGAAATTTCATTGGGATTTTGCAAGACGTGTTGAGTGATAAGAAAGAGGGTAATTGAAAGGCATTTTTAGTTTGAAGGATGCCGAGAAGTAGCGATGAAAGAAGAAGCAGCGGGGGGAGAAGGAGGAAGAAGGACGTGGTGAACGAGCGGGACGTTAGGATGAGGATGTTCGGAAGGCGCGCGTTGGAAGGAGTTCCGGGTCACCCGGAGTCGAAGATGGTGGACGACGATCTGCAGTACGGGAGCCGCGGGAAAGTCTACTGCAGCAATTTGCTGCAGGTACTGGGGGTACTTAGCTTCATGCCCAGCTACTGCGAACTGGTTCGGTGGGTTAACCTGGAATGGCCAATAACCATCGACCAACTGCCACCCGAACTGGGTGGCCACTCAGTTTGTAAGTTTGTTTGTGATTCCTCGAAATAATGATTTTATCATGCACTATTCACTAAATGTATCAAGTACTGCATGAATTGATGAAATGAAAATTTTGCATTAGTATGAATATAATGAGAACAAGCGGGAAGAATAAAACATTTTATCACATTGTCAAAGCATAAGGAAATATAGCATCGTCATCATAACAATCAAGCTTAAGAAATACAATCACAAGATCAATAAGATAAGATCAATGGAAAAGTCACCAAATCTCATCGGTTCAAACGAGGATGTGTGTTTGATGTTGAGATGAGCATAGAATGATCGATTCCAATTGTAAGGAGTTGATAACACAATGAAAGTTGAATGGATAAGATAAGAAATCTTCGTAGGTTCATGTGAATGCACCCATCAACTATTAATTGTTCCCTAATTTCAGTACACGCATTTAGAGCAAGGGCACCATCGCCCTTGCTCATTGAGGCCATATGCCGGATGATGGGGATCCAGCTCCTCATCCATCACGCTAACATTGAAAATGAGAGGAGCTGGAAATACGGCGTCACCGGGGCGGCATACGAAGTCATTCGAGAGGCGGACGACCGGTACGCCGTATTTATTGGGTTTCCGACGGTACAAGTGAGTTCCCTTAATGATACTTTTCATTTGAGTTACTCTAGAAATTTTTTTCTACCGATGACTATAATGATGACAATAATTAGATTCAGAATGTTCAGATTTTATAATAATAACAACAGTGTTTTTTAACAGGAATTTTGCGGTAATGAACAGTTAAAATAATTAAGTAATATTTTTCAGTATGTCGACTCGGAATTATTTAAAGAAGAAATGGAACGTTGGAAAGTTCCACTCAATGAAGACGTAAGTGAAATTGAATGAAATTTTGATTGAATATTCAGGAATAATTAATGATCTCTTGACTATTTTAAGCGGAGATTCTGTTGATATTTTCGAGTGAATAATTTCTGAAGTGAACGAGATTCACTTCAAGAAGAAATCGGCGTTGACAAATGTTATCAACATCACAACTGAATTTCCTTCTGAAATGTTTTTCGGTCTTAAGCAATTATTCTAGACATCACAAATCGCACGGGTCATTCTATTGGTCACAAACCATATCGGTGACTAAATTCATGAAAATTTAGTGCTTTTGGCTAATCAACTTCGAATCAATTCATGATCGAGGTAATCATTTCAGATATTGGACCGTCGGGAGCCCACCCCATCACCCGGTCCCCAACCCACCGAACCCCAGCCACAGCCCGAGGATACGTTTATGGGAATTTGGTATGGAGGAGAAGAACTAACAGACAACGAAGACCTAACTGATGACAACGCTAACCAACAAACTGACGACAACATTAACGAAGAGACTAACACGACCCAGGCAGAAGAGGGGCCTGCGCAGCCCCGTTATTTCTTGTGAGTTTCTTTTTCTGAAATTTGTCGCAATAATATTTCATTATTTATTTCACAACATTTCCATCATTCATCTTATGACAAACAGTACAAATTGAGTAATCAGAGATCATTGTAAAATACTTTTTCATACAAAAAGTACACAATCGAAGAATTTCAATTCAAAATAATAAGATGAACGTCTTGTAGGCGCAGGCCCCATGTCCCTACGCAGCCAAAGCAGCAACGTGAGCCGCAGGTCTTCCGGCCGCGCAACATTGAGCATTTGCGGCCGGAACATCAGGCCGAGCTAGCGGCACCAGAGTCGGAAGCCTACCACATAGGCGACGACAAGAAGATCTGTAAGTTTCTATTGAATGATCATTTTTCATTAGATTGTTTGAGGTAATCTTAAGTGATTGTGTTTGAATTGATCGTCATGAATATTCATTAAATATAAGCCGGTTCTGAAGGTGAGAATAGCAAAATGAAAGTGGGAATAAAAATTGAATTGAATCTAAAAAGTGATAATAGAAAGCAGTGATTGAATATTCATTTTTGCTTACTATTGATGTTTCAGGGTGCCGTCTAGCCGGTTGCGCCAGGCCCGGCCAGCCCTTCAAAACAGTCCGGGCCTGGAAAATTCATGTGCAGAGGGCGGCATGTCACCGGAGCCAAAGTACGTTATCAACTTACATATTTTATTCAATTTTTCATATTTGGGTTTTAAAATTTCACTTTCAATTTTTCAATTGAGTCTTCAATTCGGATGAAATATCTATAGCAAACTTGCGAGCATCTCTCATGAAGACTTGAGATATAATATCGTTCCATCAAGGTTCTGGATGATTTATGCTGATGTAATGAAATCACATATATATATATATATATATATATATATATATATATATATATATATATATATATATATATATATATATATATATATATATATATATATATATATATATATATAAGGTATTTAGAAGTTATATTAGGCCGAGCATTTATTTATACGAGTATAATCAATATTTTATAAGCCAACTCAAGTTGAATTTTCAGCCCTCTGCACATGCTGCGGCCACAACGTGGTCCTTCCCTCCTCGGCGCACCTTTCGGCCGCCGAAATCAAGGTCATCATGGACGCACACAGATCCGAAAGGTGCGTCGGCGTCTCCAAGAAGGCCATGGAGACGCGCAAAATCGCTGCCGAGCGTCTAATGATTCTGGGCCGCGATAACTCGCATATCGCGGTCCCAGATGAGGACGCAGAAGAGGTTCAGGTGTCCTCGAACCCTCGCAAGAGGCACCTGGCCTCTGAGGCAGCGTGGAGGGCGGACCAGTGCTGCCAGTATCTCAAGCGGTTCAAGGCCGACCATCCCGATTTAATGGAACAAATCGGGATGGAACACCAGCTCAGAATCGACTAATGGAACACTGCGAGAGGAACAACAACGGCACACTCCAAATGGATCAACCCGACTGGATAAGAATATCAACACCAATACTCACCAGCATCTAACGGTTAAATTCACTTCAGCCTTTTAAATTTTTTTGCAGTGAATGCAATACCTCAGTGAGTTTGAGAGCAAAAATGATCTGACAGCAAGAATAGCGAATTAGTGACTATGAAAATGAATGCTTAAATATCTAATGAGAATATTAGATTATCAGTAGATTAGAACAAGGTTTAACAATAGAGAAACGAGTTGTTAGAGCGAGCATAATGAGCTTAGGAAGGGGACTGAGATTGGAATGTGATAGAATATGTGTTATGTGTTATTGTGCTAGTTGTTTTGCATTATTATGTTATTTACTTCATATTGTTATGGATTTATATTGTTACTGTTATTATCATCATCATTTCATGTCATAGTTTATATTGTTAACATTACATACAAAAATCACCTTCTGTAAATGCCATAAGGTGATTTTATGGTTACCTTTTAAATATTCCATAGTGACTGGAATTATTTTATGATTGTTATAATATATTATGCAACAACAACTCATCTACCAATCGGCGCTTCAACCCAATAATTCAACATCAAAATTAAGAACATCAAACGAAGCTCAGAACTTTAGAGCGATTGAAAAATTTGTTTCAATCGAATATCTGGCCACCCTCCCCCCCCCTGGCTAGATGCGACAAAAAAGCCAAGCATAGAGCGGTTGATCATGTTAGTACATTAGGGAAGAGAGATATGCCCTTCAAAATTCCTTTCCGATAATTTGGGCATCCACACTCTATTGTAGAAGGGGAGTCATATGGCGGATATGCCAGCTCCTCAGCGCCACAGATGGAGGGAATTATTATGGGGAAATATTCATAATATTATGGTCATCGTATTGAGACGATGCTATAATGGGTTCGGGGTTCTGGGTCTATAAGAGAAGTGCTCTGGGTAAGGGTTAAGAGTACTTCGGGTTCGGGTTATGGGATATTCACCACCATTGGCGCTTATTGGGTTGGGAAATTATTGTAAGTAATTACTGATCACCGCTCACAGCTAGGCTTGAGTTCGCCAAAAGCCATTGAGAAACTATATAATCATCTCTTTATGCTAATAAGAAAAATAAAATTTGGGATAGTAATAAGGAAAGCGGAAATATTGAATAAAACCCCTTCACCACGAAGCGCGCCGAACGACGAATTCAACACGACGGAACGGAATCGACAACAATGAAACGAAAGAAACAAATAAAAAAATTTAAAAAAACAAACAAAAAATATTAAAAAAAGCAAAAACTGAAAAAATCAAAACAAAAAAAACAAATAAAAAAATTAAAAAAAACAAAAAAATAAAAAAAACAAAAAAAACAAAAAATAAAAAATAAATGAGAAAAATCAAAGTAAAAAAATCAAAATATCAAAACTGAGAAAATTGTAATAAGAAAAATTATTTCAAATAAAAATTTAAGTTTGAAATAATTTTTCGCATGTAAATGTGAAATTAGGTCTTATACTGACTTAGTAATATTGCATATTGTATATTACTAAGTCAGTATAAGACCTAATAGTATATTGTATACTTAGTAATATTGTATAACTTATTAATTTATTTACTGTTAACTTTTATTGTCCTCGTTCTGCATGCAAAGTCCTTGTCCTTGTCCTTGTCTGCATGAAATGTCCTTTGTCCTTATTTAACATAGTTGATATTATTAATTAGCTTACATTCATTTACCTTGTAAAAATGAATGATTACTATATTATGCATTGTTAGAAAAGTTATCCGCAAAGATATTTTAATCTGCATTCGTGAACAAATTAAATGTTATAATTGTAATCAACTTTTTAAAGTTGAACTTTAAAAATTTTTTTCACTTCAAAATGTGAAATTAGTTTTTATAGTCACTTAGTAATATTGTATAACTTATTGACTTTTTTAACTGTTAACTTTATTGCAATTGTTATTGTTTTGTTGATAACTTATGTGTTTTAGTGATTACTGAGATTTGAAAAAACAGGCGTTTCGAAGAAGAGTTAAAGTTATTCATATGCCTAGAAAGGTGAATAGTATTATTACAGAAAAAATGACTTTAGCAATGCTCGCTATTAGCATAAGGAGGTATTGCTCTCATTGCAGGTAATTTCGAATTGAACTTCTAATAATTATTACTGATCACATTGCTGGTGGGCAATTGGTATATTAAATGATAATATGGTATTGTACCAGTCTTATGATATGTATTTATGTGCCGTTGTTGTTCCTGTTCCCTGAGCTGGTGTGGTCCTTGAATCGCTTGAGATGGCTGCCCTCCCCCCCCGATGATTGATGAGTCCCCCGTCCCCCCCCTCCCCTGAAGATTCTAACTTAGCGTTTCTTACCTTAACATTAACTTACTCTAACTTATATTAACTTTGACTTACTTCGATTTACTTCTCCTCGGGCTGTGGTTAGGTAACAGAATTTGATGAGATTAGCGAGATAACTAACTGATTTACTTAGTTCTCCTCGGGCTGTGGTTAGGATAGGATAGTGACAAAATTGTGGTTAGTGATATTCGATGAGATGAAATTTTCGGTTGCTTAGGACTCCCATTAGGTGATAAGATTAGGTGATAAGATAACTGAGTACCCCCATTCCAGTAGCTGGGCGATGAGATAACTGATTGTTCCGATTCCAGTAGACTAGGCGATAAGATAAGTGATTACCCCCGTACCTGTAGTGAATTGTTGTAGTAGATTTCCCCGCACTCCCTTACTGCAGATCGCTCTTCCCCATCTTTCGGCCCTCGGTGATTCGGTCTCCTTCCTCGCGCGTAGTTGGTGGTGGTGTTGTTAGGTGGGTCCCGCTCGTCACCATGGTGTGGTGTTGTGATGTGGTTGTTGGTGTGCTGCTTCTGCTACTGTCTCGGTTTTATTGTATTTGTTGCTGCTGCTATTTTTTGGGATTATTTTGGTATTTCTTTCATGTTGCTGCTGCTATTCTTTTGTGATTATTTTGTTATTTATTCATGTTGCTGCTGCTTTTTACATTTCATTATTATTATTTTGGATATTATTATTATTATCGTATTATTGTATTATCGTTTTTTATCACTTATCATTTTCCTTCATAATTATCGTTCTTCCATATTTATTGTTCTTTTGTGTTGCTCATATCGTTCTTTGTTACTGTTCTTCGTTTGCTAACTTGCCTTTCTTGTTTGTGTGTTCTGTTTATTTTATGATATTCGATTTTCTCAATGGTCAGTTGACTGAGGTTTGAGTTGAATTTTGAAAACACTGAAGTGAGTTGGAAATACATTGTGGTCATTTGGAGAGATGCTGAAATTGATAAGTTTTTGAGGACTAATTCGAAGATGTCATTTGAAGCATAGTTGAGGTATTGAAACAGTCAATTGATCATTCAATATTATGTCACAGTTTTGTTACTATCATTCTATTTACTAATTCCTAGTTATACGTTTTTTCATGTTTTGTGTTTAGTTGCTAATATTCCAATTTTTTGATAACTTTTAAAATGTTCGAAAATTCAAAAAATATGAAAAAAGAAAAAAACAAAAAAAAACAAAAGAATAAAAAAAACAAAAAAATAAATAAAAATAAAAAACAAAAAAAACGAAAAAATAAATAAATAAAAGAAAAAAACAAAAAAAACGAAAAAATAAAAAAACAAAAAAATAAATAAAAATAAAAAAAACAAAAAAAACGAAAAAATAAAAAAAACCAAAAAAATAAATAAAAATAAAAAACAAAAAAAACGAAAAAATAAAAAAAACAAAAAAAACAAAAAATAAATAAATAATATAAAAAACAAAAAATAAATAAAAATAAAAAACAAATAAAAATAAAAAAACAAAAACTTAAAAATAAAGAAATAAAAAAAAACAAAAATCACTAATCTCCAGGTTGTCATATTTCATTAAGATCTTATAATATCACCAGCCGTCAGACGCGAACGGATGGAAAAACAATCGGATGACAATCGAGTTTCGAGGAAAAGAATCGACGCGAATCGCGGAATGAATCAGTTCGGGACGTTGGACGAGACGCGAGACGTTAGCCAACGAGAACTGGTTGGCCTCAAAGCAGACCCTTTCAGATATTAATAATTGCAGATTAGTAGAACTATCCGATGAAAATTCAGTAGAAAAATCCGACGAATTTCAGTCGGATTTATAGTTAACATGTTAACAACAATATTACAGTTAATAATAATCAATGTGTAATATTATAGTTAACATTAATGAACGATGGCATCCGAACGATATTTCAGTTCGGTCGGGATGCGATTGAATCGAGCTTCCGGAATTCCGAAATCCGAAATTCCGACCGAACTTCAAAATTCTCCGGTCGGAATTCGAATCTCGGAATTCCGAAATTCGCTCGATTATTCCGACCGAACTGCAGTCGGATGCCATCACAGTAAATGAGATCTTATAGTATGAGTCAATCAGGAAATTATTATAAAATTATTGAACTGCTCAAATAATTGAAATGTTTGATTTAAATTTGTCCTGCTTCAATTGATATTGGACAAATTTATCAAAAAAAGAATTGATAAATTTGTCCAATATCAATTGAAGCAGCATTTCAGAGGCGGTGGCGGGGTCGGGAGGGTGGGCCACCGCACTTGAATGAGGAGATTTGGGAATTTTAGAACCATTCACCCGACGTCTATGTGGGAAGATTTCTTATTCATTTAAAAAATTGGGGAAGGAATCAATAAGGATGATGATTTTCAGATGGATTTAAGATGATTCTTTTTCACGAATTGATCGTTTAGGAAAAGGGTTTGTGGGGATAGGTTTGCGACGTCGGGTGGATGAGCTGCCGCCGCCATAGGTGGCGGCATATATAATAAGATGGGGGAAGGGGTTGGGGAGGGGTGGGTGGGGTTGGGGGGTGTTGTTTTTTATTGTTTCATTTAGTTATTTCATCCAACGGCGAGATGATCTCCCCGTTGGACGAGATCCGACGGTGTGGTGAGCCGTCGGATCTCACCGTTGTTCACTTCTGCGTCCACTCGTGGACGCATACGTCTAATATCGTCCTGTCTCATTGATCCGATTTTTCTTTACAAAGTCTAATCTCTTTGATTACAGATCGCGTGGATCGGGGACGTGGGTCGCTGAAGAACAAGTCGGCTGTGGATTCGAGAACTTCAATTGATCATCGAACTAATTTGGCAGGTCATTATTCTCTTCGATGACTCTAATCATTCATCCACTCATTTACATTTACCCGTCCTCAGTTGCATTGAATAGGAGATGATCCATCCTATTCTATGGCGCGTGCCATTGGATAGGATTTCCAGTAGCACGACTCTGCTAATCGTGCTGCTGTGTATTTCGATTGCAATTAATGTTTGATTTATCGCGATCTACCACTTCCTTTCTAACCAATCAGCTTTCATGTCAGAATCTACCATAACCAATAATTATGCATTTAATACCACCATATTTGTTGAAATCATTAAGAAAAAATGTCCATTGTAAAATTCCGTATCACCATCTCAGATTTACTAATCTATTTCAAACTAAATGCTTTCAAATTTCAACACAAAATTTTCAGTTCGATTCTCGTTTGATAATTTCTTCATTCACAAATTATTCATTTTTTGTTGCAATGAACAGCAATTAAGGAAGACCTCACCAATAATAACAATTTGGAAAACGCTGAGCGTGAAAATGTGGAATTGAAAGCAATGAAAACGAATAAAAGATTAAAAACGGTCAGGTTCGATGCAGAACCTTCAGAAACGCTAAGGATACAGGTATAATGAAGCAACAGCTCGCGAAAGCAAGTGCTACGAATACAGTACGCCAGAATGTATAAGCAAGAACAGATCGAATGAAGTGGGCAAGCGGAAAAGCCAAAACCAAACCAACGAATAGGAAAAGAAAGGCATCGAATTCATCTTCGAATTCAACGCAAGTAGAGGAAGCCATAGAAATGGCAAGATGGCCAAGTCTGAAGCGAACAGTATGGAAGAAAAACAAGCTAGCTCAGTAGAGGTTACCATCTTTAAGGTTGCCGTACTCTCAGGTATGACCGGTGACATGAATTTCTTTGCACCATTCGATTGATCTGAATCTCTGCATTCAGAATATGATTTATTTTGCCGAACAATTATGATCAGGTGAGGAGATATGGCTATTTTCGCAATGCTATACGAGTGGTCATCTTCGAGCCTACCGTAATCTCAGCATTGCTCATCAACATATGATTTTTTGTACACCATTCGATCCAGCGGAATCTCCGCATTCAGCATATGATATATTTAGATGAGCAATTCACTTCAGGAGATGTAGCTGTTTTCTCAATGCTTTATGGGTTGCTGTGTTCAAGCCTGTCGTACTCTCAGCTTTAAACAGTAGCAAATGACTTTGTGTAGACGATTTGATCCAGCGGAACCTCTACTTTGAGAATATCATGCATTTTGCCCAGCAGTTATTATTAGATGTGGAGATGTAGCTATTTTCTCAATGCTATACAGGTTCCCATGTTCGAGCTTACCGTACTCACATCGTTCATATACTTGTGATCACTTAGATAAATATATTCATTACTCTTGTGCTTATACCGACAATTACTCATTCGTTTTCCAGTTGTTGCTAAAATAATTGCTAAAGCAATTGTTAAAGTAAAAAAATAATGCTAAAATAAAAATATGCTAAGAATTGCTCAAACGTCACAAACTGGGCCCATAATCCCATATTCGTTCAACTTTACGTGAAGCATTTCGATGGGACGTGAACTGGACGCGAGTTTCATCCGAAGTTGCTGCTGATCTTCAGAGTGCTCGCATATTATTGCATTTAATCCCGATACTTTAATGAGGGAGCCAATGTTCTCAAGCGTGTTGTGAGATTTTGGAGCGTTTATTCATCAGATCCACTGTTTCTGGAACTGTTACTCTCGACCTCAAGGGATGACTATTAGATGAATTGTTTTTTGACAACGAAAATTTGGAAGTTGTTACGGTCGTTAAATTTCAACGTCTTGGCTATGCTGAATACATTATTTTACGGTGTGATTGCAAGGTAAATTGCATTAACCTCAGCTTCATATGTATCGTGCATCATCATAACTGAATTCTGTCGTTGTAACTCGTTATGCACACATCAATTACATTGAAAATCGAAGTGCATGGAAACGGCGAAGTGAACAAATGCATACAGTGAAGTTCACCGAGAGAACTAGGAGCATGGGCAAGCTGATGAGGACTGTACTGAGACATAATTATCAGATGTAGCCCTGACATTGATCATGAGCATCAGCAGCTACGCATTCCGGTTAAGCATTTGGTACTTCTACTGCTACATAGTTGGAGTGCTGTCGAGAGATTTTGCTCAGCTCAAGAAATATGACTGATTTTCTGAAGATATGTTGAGCCACTTGAACCATTCTATAATGCAGTCAAACTCTGCACATTTGATTGGTGTGACGTGATCAATAATACAAAGTTTGCCCAGCAACTCGGAGTTCTTTTCAAAGCTGCCTTCGGGAGATTTTCTAGTTTCAGAGAGGTGTTTATGTTGCCGAGCGATTTTGCATTCTTCCCTTAGATGTATTAATTAAATTGGGTATGCCGTACAATTGAGCAATTCCAATATTATAGGGCTATCATTTTCTATGAAACGCAATGAAGTTTCGATCTTCCAACATATTGGATTCGACGCTTTGGTTAGTCTCCTTTTCATGTGTTTCTCTTGTTTCATTCCGCAAGTTAACTGCAAGCATTTCTTTCTACATCATTATTTCAGAATTCCAGTGATCGTAAGGCGAATTGTGATGAGATCATGTGGAGTCATTGATCTCAATCGAATCAAATTTCAATTCTTCTTACCCATCCACGAATGTGTTACATAGAGTTCACGGCTGAAGTGCGCAATCTCAAATTAGCATAAGAAGTTTTATTTGCATTCTCAAACGATGCAGTTCTAATAACGTTTACTTTTCACCCTCTATTCAAACACAAACACAACATTTACTTGTAACTATACTACATGTACTAATTCCATGCTGAATTAATAGTGATGGCAATCAAATAGAGTTCGGTTGGTAAAATCTGACCAATTTCGTTTGAAATTCCGAGATTCTGGTTCTAAACCGAAAAATTTTGAAATTCAGTCTGAATAACGAATTCGGAATATGGAAAAGTCGGTGGAAGCGGTCGGATTCCGATCAGAGTGAAATTTTGTTCGAATGCCATCACTATGAATTAATGATTCTTCCACTCATTTAAAAAAAAGACCTATTTATTTTTGTGTCATAAGTGTTGAAGCAAAGTTGAGTAAGATTGTTCTCACATGATTATCCACAGCAATAGAATCTTATGCGTAAACTGCAATTTGCCTGTCCTGAAAGGATGACTGCCTCGTCCGGGAATCGAACACGGGCCATCGCAAGCATTATACTACTGAACTACTGACGTCACATGTTATAAAATCAGACAGATTGGTCAGACAAAGTCAGGCAAAAAGTCAGACAAAGTCAGACAAATCACTGAACCTGCCTAACGTTGGAAATTCACGAAATTACGGTTGTTTCGCTATTAAGATACGGCACATGAAACGTTGAAGTTACCGTGACTGGAGATGATCGATGTTAGTTCTCAGGCAATTTCTGCTGCTGTTAGTAAAATTTATATCGTTGGTGTGCTCATCGCCTTATGAAAATACATCTAAATAAGCTTATTTTTCGCTATGATCTCTGGATTTATCACTGATCGTACGCTAAACGATATTTTCACTAATGGTTTTCATTATGAGCAGCAAACGCCTTTGCGAAGTTTCAAAGCCAATCTGAGCCAGACGAAACGCTCGGTGGTTGCAACTGATATGAAATGGCATTGATGGAATCGTTCATAGACGGAATCGACATTTTAAGAGTGCTTTTGTATTGATCAGTTTGATGAATGTTTGCCGAACGTAACGCCGTAACAGGTAGTAGTCGCTAACAAACAGCAACATCGCCGCCATACGCCACTGCAATAACATTCAAACGGCTTTCTTCAATCATATTCACAACATCGAATTATTATGATGGCATTCTTCTCATCTCTCTCATTCACGTGCATCCCAACCTTACAGATATATTCAAGTGACCGACCTCTTCAACGAGAGATAATCCGCCCAGAAACTACCGTCTATTGCAGTACATAAGTATTAGCTAATCTCAGCCTACTATTCCTACCGTTCAGCCGCGTGATCATTTGGAATTTGTGGACTTTCATTCCTTTTCAGGTCAGAGTGGTCTGCATCTAGATCATTTTGGTTCGTTCTCACTTTTTTTGAAAATCGTTTATTTGAGCAGCAAAACGGAAAAATCATCTTCAGCAACGAATGTACAATGCAAGAACGACATCAATCGCGGATTTTCAGTGACCTCAAGAAGAGGCACTTCGCGATTCATCTATAAGTTTTGCCGGCAGAGTGTAATTTTTATGTAACGGAAGATAAAATTGTCTCACTTTGATGCGAATAAACGTTATAAGGTCGGTACTCAGAATCAGAAATAGTAATTTCTGAGTTTCGGATGCATCACATAAATAAGCGATTGCTTCTTCAACTGAATGCGAGCCAGTTCGCTTCTCGATCCCTTTTCTGAGTTTCCTGATACCTCAGTTCGAATTTCAAGCGTCAATGATATTGTGTGAAAGATAAACGTTTCAAGGCTGTTCAAGATTAGTATCATAATTGAATCTCAAATTTGATTTTGTCTCAAAGCCCTTTGTTAAATACTCTCCTCTCTACAGTTCCGCCTCCTGAATGAACTTCAAGAATTGGACTGAAGCGTGATTGAATGTTAGTGAAGATTTTACGGTCCATCATTGTTGTTACCAAACTTATCATCGTGAATCGCTGAGTGTTTCCGATTTAATCTGCTTATAATACCACACTAGAAGTGCAGCAATAATTGAGTTAGGCAAGAGATCGATTGACTTCTGTTAATACTAAAGCCGCTACAACTCGCTGAGTACACATCGCTGTGAACTGCGCGACCCGTTCTCCTCATTCCCAGTGTTTGTGTACACTCGAATAGCAAATACGATGTTTGTTGTTTCATAACTCGTTCATTCACCTCATCTGTAATATTACCTGACAGTCATCCCTCAGTAGCGCTCTTCATACAACACTTCTGCTGCTGCCAAATAATAGTTTTCTGTTATGATCCTTGTGATGATATCGTTTGTTAGTGACTTTTGTTTCGCGAACGGGTATAGCCGTAACATCTCCGAAGTCATCATAAATTAAGAGTGATTCTAACTAGTCCATTGTTGATGGCATCACTCAACAAATAATCCATCTGATTACGAGTGTTTTTTCTGTGTTCAATTTCCTTGAATACGAGATCTCGTGCAGCTCACCCACTACTTTCGTTAAGCCTTCGTTCTGATCCACATTAAGACATCGCATAGCCATTTGATTCATAGTGCGATTCTTTTTGCTGCATATTAAGCAATAATAAAATACTCAATGAGTCGATCACCGGAAGCCGTCGAATCACCTTTCCGAAATGATTTATACAAATCATTTCTCAAGAGATCTGCCGTGGTTATGTATAACTTGTCTCTTTCAACACTTTAATTGTGCTATCGGATGCTTTCTTCGTCTACTGTTATGTTGTTCAGCTTGTATTTGCACGATCACAACTTTGTACGTCTTATCATCGCAATTCGGCAAACTCTGATAACAACGTGAGTGATATTACGAAATGATCCTCGGCACGTCTCCCTTCCTCAAATAATTCATTCACTATCATATGACATCTTCTGCGCTACTATGCTTTCGTTCCACCTTTAGAAGCTTAAAATTCTAGCCTATTGATGAGAATTCAAAAAAGCATCAAATGCTGTAATAATCGTGAACGCTACAATAAGATCGAAATACACCTCATAATCAATGAAAGGAGCGTCAAATCATGAGTTGTTCATTCATTTCTAATGAAGTTGATGTGTTGAGGAATCCCGCATAGTCGTGCACTGCTTCTCATCATATCCGCTGATTGATTTCCATTTGAGGACACTCTCAGAAGTAATAAAATCGTCCGTAGCCTTCAATGGGTTCAAGATTTCCCAGTGATACCGGAACAATTCGATCTCTTTCATGCTGTCAGTATGACTGCAGTTTTCTGTACTTGTCGACGAAAAATATTACTGATTTCATCGTTTAACTTCAATTTTCCACTGTAATTTTATGTATTTTGTGTACTGCTTTGGAAGGGTTTTCCTCGAATGTTCATCTTATGAAAACGTAAAGTTTGAGGTTATGTTTACTGAACGATGGGCGTCAATGCTCATCGTAGTTTCTTCTTTGAATGCATCGATGAATACGAGTGATCGTTATTCAGTTTTATACTACTATAACATGGAATGATTTACGCTAGGTTATAGTATGATCAGACCATGTTTGTTTATACAAATGTGTACCAACCAAAACATATTATTCAACGAATGCTGCAAGCGTGATTTCGTTCACTAACCATTTGAGGTAATGTTATTGTACGAATCTTGTTTGAGGTGTTACCTTTTCCTACTCAAAAACTGACATTGCACTCACGAATTGCGCGAAAGCTAATAATCAATTGATTATTATCTATTGATCAAATCAGTTATTGCCCCGTTCAGCTCCATCCATATTAATGTCGCTGTTTTCGCATCAAAATGTTTCGCTTCTTTTGTTAACTTCAAAATATTACATATTTTAGCGATCAAGCCCCACTAAGAATATCCTTTTCCTGCCAATGATACAATATTTCACAATTGATTAGCACTATTATTCATGTTCGTACAACTTCTTTTGTGTGCATGATTTTTCTATGGCAAATAATGCGTGTGAATACGGTTATTTATTGGGGCATTTTTACCGAACAAAAGCAGTTGTGCTCGATTCAAAACAACAAAATTCACAAAACGATCTCAGTTTCACAGATGGCGCTGTCTTTTGATGTCGTACAGTCATCTCAACATCTCATCTTACCGCTTATGTCACACTTTCACGTTTGCCTATTATGTGCATTGAAAAGCGATGGAATTAGAAAAATTTTTGTAATTTTAGTAGAAGGTTGTCGTTTTCGTAAAATTTTCCCTGCTTTCACTAAATGTTTTCGATTCCGTCTAGTGTTTGGTCCTGATTAGTACGATATAATGGAATGAATTCATACGCATTTCTCACAACAAATCGCTTAGTAGACTAGCGATATCGCACTTTATCGCACTCTCTCAGTAATTCAATCAATCGAAGTTGATCAATTTGAGAAACACATATTTTCGAGGTGGTGTTATCTGGTCATTAATAAGTTGCAGGTAAGCAGTCAAATCACTTTGACGAATCACTGAACTCGTGAAGAAACGACCCGATCAGCGTAGTCGAAGACTTAACGCTATCAAACAAGAGCCCTTGTGGCTACTTCCGATCGCCTGAACAAAATTATGCTGATACGAATGATGAGGCAACGATTACGAATGCATGCTCCTGCAGCAAACCTTTTTCGGCTTACTTTCCTCGTTATGACGGTAACCGTCTCTCTACGAATATGTGCCGCTCAACAACAACCTCAGGATGTGAAGCCTGCCCCAGAAGTTGGACAGTTGTTCACTGGGGTCGGTAACAATCCCATTTATGGAGGTTTAAATTTCTTAATGAAGTTTCATTCTTCCACACCTGTTGTGTGACCTTATCTGCTCATGCATTATGACATTAAAATTTGCGAAATTTCATGCGATCAAGTGAAAGCTTCATACGATTCACGTGTTTCAGTGAATTTGGTACCATTTGGTCCAGAGGCTGGTGATCAAAAAGTACATCCTGGTATGCTTACTTCGGGGCAAACCATTGATTTGCATATGTTCTTTCCATTTTATGGTGGACTTTATAACTATTCAACGGTTTGTGAAATTTTTTTACATTTCGAAATTGCTATTAGTACTGTGTTTTGGTATCTCGTTACCATTCCATTGCGGCCGTTTTCATTAGCTAGTAACTTAATTTGTTCCTGTGAAGGGCACTGATCAAGAGTTTCATCAATATTCGTTTGCTGCATTCAGTAGTCAACCAAAACGTTATTATGTCGAACAGATTTCGCATTCCGATAACTCATTCAGTAGTCAACCAGAATGTTATTATGGCGAGTAGCTTTCGGTTATTCCGTATTTGCGAAAGATGTTTTTGATTCGAAATGATAACAATGTACCAACAAGCGATTTTTGATTTTTGATTGTGTTTATAATACCTCAAAACGGCAAATATTTTAATCGCAATCCAGCCAAGGAACCTAACGTACGGCATATTTGCCTGAGATGGTTTTATTGATACACATAGTTGAAGAATCGACAGTGAAACTTTTTTCAATTGAAAATTTCAAAAATAACAAAATTCGATTTGAAACTCAAGTTTCGCCGGTGGATTTCTAACAGCTGATGCTTGAACTTAAATAGCGAAAAGAGAACCTCTTCAATTACTGTGAACAAACAATTTCAGTTATCCGTTAATGGCTATATAACATTCGCAACCGTGCTGGATCAAGGTCCAACAATCAATGTTGGAGTTGAAAGTACAGACTGGCCGAAACAACAAGATCCGGCTATGATTGCGCCGTATTTGTGTAAACAACAGGTATGAATGAATAAGTAAACAATCACTCGAAGAAAATTTTCGAGAGACGCGGAGAAAAGGGAGAAATGTAGAGTGTGCAACGAAACAATTACATCAAGATGGATCAGAAATTTGTTTGTTATAATTCCAAACGGAAATTCAAAGATGGCTGTATTCTACAAAAAAAGCTTTTTTTTTACAACGATGATGCACATGAAAAGACCGTTGTCACGTGGTTGAATTTGTCATTATAAGTGGAAGTGATCAATAGAACGAGAACGCTATTGTAGATAATGCAAAATCCTAGTCCGGGGATGCGAACCGGTGTTTATTATCGACTGGTTCTTCGGCAGTCGTTGTTTGGCCGTGGCTCAGGTAGCAATATGAATTTCGGTGGTACAATGCAACGGTCGAGTTTCTTTGGTCAGTCGGCGACTAAGGTGAGTAGTGCGGTGCCAATGAAACGAGCGTCATAATCAAGCGACTCTGTTTAGGGTCGAGCCCGTTTAAGAAAAAAAATTTTACAAAGTATTTCATCGAGTGTTCACAGAGTATTTGCAACCATCGAATCTTTTGACAATAATGATGAGCTGTAGGCATCTATCTCATCAATAATGCACAATTAGCCGAATACTTTCGAACGCTAAGTTTTGCTTTCAATTTACCAACTAATCAAGGATCACTCAATGGAATTGCGCAATCCAACGATCATTAGATGAGAAAACCTAAATCAACGACTAAACATGGAAATAACCACAACGAATTGCGTAATAAACTGCTGACTCATTGAGTCAACAAAACTGCCAGCTCGTTGATTATTTACATATTACATTATGAAATACATGCATGTTTACTTTTTTCGGCCGAAATATTTGTTAGAGGTGTTCTATTGACTTTTCCGTCATATGTTGCGTTATCCTGTGAATATGCGAATTAACTTTTGAAGTTCTTGAAATCAGTCCTGACTGTTCTATGGTTAAGGAAACATTCCGACGTTTTCTAAATACCTCACTCTTTCATCAAAGTCTCCTTCCATTGCTTACAAATAACACTCACAATAAAAATGGATCAATACAAGACACCTACTGGATCATGTCATACAAATACTCTCTGAGCACTGGATTTTTCAAAAGCACTATTTCATAGCGAAATTTGCTGATCACTTGTAAGCACCGATTTGGAGTGCGAGAACTTGATGACAAATTGATATTTTTGAGGCATGTCCAAGCACGTCAGATTCATACGTTCACTGCGACCAATCGAGTGATTATTTCCTCGACGAAATGATGCGATGGCTCATGGGTATGTCGTCGTGATCATTTTGGATCGAGATTCTTAGTTGTCAAGGAAACATCCACTCACTGGAAAAGAATTACTTTTTTTGAATCACTTCCGGAACTTATGATTGTTTTGAGTTAATGTAAACGTTCAGTGCTATTTGTAGCAAGAGACCTGTGAGATGACTCATCGTTATTTCCGAATATTATAGTAACCAATTCATCAGTGTTATATTAACGAATTCATCGTCTATTAGAGACGATGTACTGAGGGAGCGAACAAATATTTTTGTTTACATTGAAGAAAAGAGGGAATGAAGGAGATGAAGCCAGCGAAACTGTTTTGATCACATCGATTTAGAGATCATAGTCTTTGTTTTGGTAGGGTAGACAGTACATTATGCATTGAGGCAATTGACTCATCAGATTGGAATTTGAACGATCTTGCGGAAAGTCATAGATTACTTCAAGGAAGCTATTTAGCTACGTGATGAATAAACTGGACTTCATAATATTGACATAAGCGAAGGAATTGAATAGAGAAATTGATGATTAGTTCCAAAAATCAACTTTCATGAATCATCATGAATGCTGTGACATTGAATTCAATCAGCAAGATTAACGTTGAAACGGTTTCACGTCACATTTTGAAGGGGGAAAGCATAGTGTCATTGCTTTGGCCGCTGAGCCTTAGCAATATAACCTTCCAATTTATAATTGAGTCAAGTCAATTGATATGTTTCGAATTCCCATCAAACGCATGTTGATGCGTTCACTGAGCAAAAGTATTGATCGTAAAGTGTTGCTTTGATGCAGAAGGCGTAGCTGGAGCTGCGATGTTCCGAGCAGACGCAGCACTCGTTGTCACATGGTACAACACAGCATCAGCCGTTTCCGGAAGATCCGACATTGATGCCGGTCAACTGGCGACGTATCAAGCGATTTGGTTGACTGATCAGGTAAAGCTCATTTTAATTCGATAGCATCGAACAATGAAGGTGTTCACTTGATGATTGCTGCGTAATCAATGACGAATCGCATCAAATAACTGAGTGGTCTGTATTTGTAATTCTTAATTATGCATTCATTTCGTGTGAATATTGTCCTGGCTAAACCGTGAATGAATATCTGCAGCCAGGCCGTCTCAGCTATGTGATTCTCAACTACGACAAGCTCGGTTTCGATGCTGCGGATTTTCGTGCGAATTCACGAAGTGGTCGTTGTCAGGTTTGAGAATTCCAATCTGCTCATTCATTTTTGATCTGTTGGCCTAGGATATTGGCTTAGGATATAACTGGACATTGGCCACTCATCATTGTGAAATGCTGAAGCGTTCAGCTAGCGTTATGTTCTCATGAGTTTTCAGGCACTTTTCAACGGTGGCAATCATACGGGTACTGTACCAGTCGATCCCACATTTATGTACAAGAATACACCGAAGGTACTGGCCCAACGGTCAGGTGTACCTCATATGGTAAGAGGTCGTTACATGTTCCGTGTTGACGATGTGGTTAGACCGGCTGGTTGCTCGAATAAAACTGGTGGAACGTGTAAGTTTTATGTTTAAACTACCGATCAGTTGTCGTTTACTGCATTCAGTCTCCAAGAAAGTGTTAGGTTCATCATCCACATAGAAGTGAGTTCTTTCGATTACAATGAAACAATGTCGTTGAGGTGAATGCAAAAGAAACGTCGCATCGTATAATGCCATGAGTATACGTTGAAGTTCTGTTCTATCAACATAATAAGTTATTCTTTTTGATGGAATTTATTGTAGCAAATCATCATATCTGTATGTGGAACGATATTTCCACTGATACATATAAAATTGCTCGTTTGAATTGCAGTTCCAATGCTAATCTATCCGAACATAGTGAATATGTTGGGTGAAATGACGGTTGACGTGAATGCGCTCTGTTTGGATCGTACACAAACTTATATTCTGATGATTGAACAACGACAAACGGCCACATGCGATGTGCTGAATTCGGCGATCGCTCGTTGTCATTTGCCAAAAATCTACGATTGGGGCACGAAAACGGTCTATTTTCAACCACAAACCGGTGGTGCTAACGATGAGAAGGCATTTGTTGGTTACATTTACTTCGGTGCGTTCTTGGAGAGTTTTATCGCACTTAATGACTCTCGTTCAAAGTGCAGTAACGAGATTTCCGATTTGAACTGTTCCGATAATCAATCATTTTTGATCTTTTCTGATAAGTGTACATTTTAAGGGTCAGTTCTTCAGTTTGCATTTGATTGTCAGCACTTTATCGCACAGAGAAATATTTGAATAGGCTTGAAAAGGTCGTCGTTTCATCTTACACCTAGTCTCATCTAGTTCATCAATTACGAAAATCAGACGGTTTTCATTGCAGTGCCACCTACGCTTGATCCGATGCGATTGGATATTGGAAACATTTATGATTGGTTCAAGAATCCCATTCAGCATTCGGTAGGCACCATCCGCCTTAGCTTATTGTAAATTGATCTATGCTTTCGTATCACTCAGCATTTCTCTCATTGTTAACATCTACGTGAATTTGTCTGATTCTAAAACCACACGTATTTGTATATGTCGATCGCTTAATTGGGTATAATCGGCGGAATCAGTTGCTTATTGTGGAATCAAATAAGGCATCAGGATCTCAATAAGTATTGTTTCATAATCGTTATCGTGAGGTTCTCGCTCGAAATTTCACCAATTTATTCGACTTGTGATTTCAATTACAAGTGTTGTACATTTGAAATTATGTGTTCATCCAGTAAGGAATATCATTGAGCAATGAAAAGTTCCACATTTCAGGTGATGCCAATATCGTGGTACCCGAGGAACTTCACAATTCCGGATCTCAATCTAATGGATCACAGTGTTCGTCTTAGCGATGATACGATATATGGAGTGCAGTTGGGTCTGTACGTGATTGGTTACAAAGAGTCACTCGATGATCAGGTAGATGCCTAGAAAAAAGGAATTTCCCATTGATACACTTGACTTTTTCTGATTCCATTGTTGTCTAGTTTTTGAGCTTTTACTTCATGTTCTACATTTAAGTAAATGGGCTTGTCCAATCGCTCGCTTGAGTTTTTTAAAATCATAATCTGAAATCGCTATCATTTGCTGCTGATGTTTCAATTCTTCCGCCATCACGTTGATTAATTCCAATGGAATCAGCTCAGCAACAACGTTTTAATGACACCATTTGGTGGTTACATCAAACTATTTCATTGATGAATTTCAAAATTCGGATTTGTTGTTGCAATCTACAGCTGATCACTTCTCATCTTCTCCCACCTGCTAAAATGTCATCGAGAATTTTGGGTAATTTCGCAGCACGAAATCGTGATAAAGTTTTTCTGATGATTATTGCGTTCTTCAGATAAAAAAATTTCGTCCTGAGCATCGCACATTGTGCCGTTTAGCGACGTATTCGAACAAAAACACACCAGAATTCCGTTGGAAACCACAAGAAGACCGAATTAATATTTATCAGGTAATCAATTCCTTATAACAACCCCAATGTTTCTCCTCTCACAAAAATTCGATCAGACAACTTTTTGTAAGAATTCGAATTTTTTCGTACGTTAACGCAATACTTCCTCGAAGTTTCCATGAATGTCACCTTCTAAACCGATAGTCTTCTAGGGCTGAATGACTTACAGTTTTCGATTACTCGTGTTTCGCAAATATTATGCGAATGCTTTGATTTCATAAAACAATCGAATTATTTGGTTGAGTTGATGGATATCAAAACAGAATACCTTCAGAAATGAATACACTGTTCATTGTTCTATTTGTGTTTCGTTGAAATGAATGCAGTGTTTTTAAAGGTCGAACGCTGGTATATGACAGATTGGGAAAGAATGAATGAGTTGTTCACGTATCGTTTCGGGTACCTGAAACTGGCTCCAATCAAACCGAATGATGACACTGGTGCAAATCTTTTATCTGGGTATGTTCTGTGACGTCCATTCATTGCACTGATGAATTGTGTGGTCAGAAATTGATTCAAACAGTCTTTCTATGCATAAGTCGCTCTGCGCAATTGTTCTTCCACTTCAAATCCCAACCTGTAACTAATTGTTTCACCTTCATCACTGACCACTGTTAGCAATCGCTTCCGTAATATGATTGAAATAGCTCATTGGTTCGTTTTGATAGTAGCGAATGATCAAATGTATGATCTGTTGAAGTTTCCCACAGCGTTGAGTCTTTCCAATGATTCACTTTCAGACTTGTCTCAGCACCCGTATCTTTGCATTGGCTATGGACAACAAACAATCCCGAATTTTCAAACACAGCATACTCACAGCTTGACGCTGATGCGAGAGAAGAGTTTGTGAAGAAAAAGTCGCTCGAAATGTGTCATGATTGGTGAGATTTCAGATATTCGATTAAAATTTGTGGGAAATTAGTTAGTCAGATTATAATTTCTCTTCTTTCTTTTATTAAATACTCGAGTTGACTGAATTGCTGTTATGTAGTTGAAATTCAGAAGTTCATATTAGAACAAGGTCAAGTCATCTATTGAAAATCATCACAAAATCGTTTTCAGGTACGATGAGGACGGTGCACAGTGGAACTTCATTAGAGATACTGAAACAAATGCATCATGTCCTTGTGTCGAGAAACAAGCGAAAATGGATTTGGGACGTTTCATGCCACACCCCAGATGTTCACAGGTGAGCATCAATGAGCAGTCGACGAGCGTGCACTTCAGTGGATGATCAGATCGTAATTATGCTAAAGCTAGTGCACATACAAGAGAAAAATTTCCGTTTGGATTTCACGTGTAACATAGAGGCTGAAGAATATCTGCGGTTCTATGAAAGAATTTCTATCTGAAACTTGATTCATATTCAGGTCTTCCGTGATATTATGTGCACAACAACGATTGGTGCGAAAAACTGCTATATGTCAGCACAAAATATCTATGGCTCATATGCGGGTGATGGAGTAAAGCATGGCATGGAATATACAGCGTAAATAGTCTCATTTCTTGATGTGCTTCTTAAAAACAATGCTCACGTTTGATCGTTTCTCAGTTTGTTGGGAATTCCTTTTGCACGGTTTCCTAAAATTCATCTTCTACAGTGTTACAGTTGAAAATCTCGCCAACAGCCGTGGTCTTCTTTGATTGACTCGGAATAATTTCAGACGGTTTCCCACTCATTATGGGCAAGTGTGCTGTTACGATGAAGAGGGAAAACTCATGCAAACCACTTATCAGCCCGTCGTTAAAATAATCGATGAGACGCCTTATAATCCAGGCTATCCGTTACGTGCATACGAATTTGGTACTCATCCATATATGGGCCAATTTGAGGTATGCATTCATTCTGAAACATTCGTCAGCAAATCATTTCAGAATACTTCTGAATTATTCATGCACAATGAAATAGAGAAATGGACTCGCAGTTTCGGTACCCATGATATCAAGTTTGCATTCGATGAACTGTTTACGCTTCTTCATATCACATTCATCCAAAGGGGGAACTCATTATAGGTTCCTGGTCTTTCCACTTTTCACCATGACTACATGCCGTATTTCTTATGTTGCAAATTCGCTAAGTTCCGCTGTCAGTTGTTCTATTGGCGTAGACCAAGCAGTGGATGCCAGCAGTATCAGCCACCTGCCGTCGGTTTGTTTTATCATGCTGTCATGTCACTGTAAAATATGATTCAATCACAAGAAGCAAGCCAATAATTACCGAGAAAATTGAACTTGAATATATGCGATAAAACATTCAGGAGAGGCATTCGGAGCAGGAACGTTCAATACGATTGACAACGATAAGTTTGTGTTCGATGAACCTGGTGTTTATACGCTTCTTCATATACCCAAGACGATAATGAACCCTGAAGTTCGTATTCAAGTCCGACTCGAAAGATATCCGAATAGAAAAGTCGATTTCAGTATGTTGATTGCGATTTCTGGATTACTCGCCTTGTTCAACCTATCAACCAGCTGTTTTCCATTGTGTCCTAAGTTCTTATTCATCAACCAACGCGATAAAAGATCAGGATGTCAGATAGTAGTTGGCTTGACCGGTGTTATGAACTGTTGTTGAGTTCACCATGAATGGCGATTATTACTGTAAGCAGATCTTACGTGCTGCTATAATCACTCTTGATTCGTTAAGATCTGCGTATAAGTATGATTCTAGTTGATGAACGAACAGATGAATATCCGCTTTCATACAGATGATATCAGCATTCATCATAAAATAGCAACATGTTCGTTTTGTTCGCTTCGATTTGTTTATAAGATATGTTAAAGGTTTATTGGGTCGATATATAAGCCAGGCAGATTTGGTGCAACCAACAAACGCCACCGTAATAACCGGTGTTGTGGTTGAAGCGACCGGTACAGATCGAGTGCATGTGCTAGCCAGAAAAGATACAAGGCGTTTTCGTTACAGAACGAGTGTTATTGTTGGAAATATTCTTCGATATTTCGATACAATGCGATTACAGCGATTCAGAGGTTTCTTTTTTTTTGTTGCATTAATTGAAGTTGAGTGAATTATGGAGATCGGAGAAATGTAAAAACATTTTTCTATCATTCAATATAAAAATGGAAGTTCACGTGAATTCAGAGAAACAGTTCGGATGGTATCTTTTGTAGGTGTTTTGGTTTATGTGAACAATGTGGAGCGTGGTCAGCCGGAAGTTTACGTAGTGCTGGAAGAGGCACAAATTGGAATTCGAATCCGCGAATCGTATGCGGTCGATATCGATCGTCTGCCGATGTACCAAGAAAGTATGGGCATGCTTGATGTAACTCTCAGTGTGCCACCTCAATATGGTGTGGTACGTAGATTGATGAATCTGCTTTTGTCTTCAACGAGCTCTTCATCTTTCGAGATAACATGCAGAAAATGATAAACTTGCAACAACTGCATTAGGATTGTTTCGCTAATTAGAATTTTTTCAATTTCTGAGATCAGCGAGCTTCATTTTTGCGTACATTGACTCGTCCCTCCCGAGAATTTTGAGACAATCCGAAATCTTGAAAGCAGAAGTGAAAAAAATTGGGCAATCCTTTCATTTACAGCGACCTGACGGTGATAAAACAAGAGAGCAAGAGTTGCGACAACGATACGATTTACCTCGTGTTTCTGGTTTGATGCGACCATTCCCAGATCAATCATCGAATTCGTTCATGGCCGGACTAACGCTTAACGATGTCAATTCAGAATCCACTCGACAGCAGATCATCAGCAACTGTACTATTGATTCACTGTTTTCTCTTTCTGTATATTAATTTAGGATAATACAGTTCGTTTTTCGAACCGAATTGCATGGCAACACATATGATTAAAATGATGGGTAATCAATTGCGCCTAGTGCTCAAATCTCCCAGTGAAATTTCAACTATTCCAAAACTGATAGATAGGGCACAAGAATTTAGGATGCACTGACAAGTGAATTTTCAGATCGTATACCTGGATCAGGTGAACCAGGCTCAGACCAGAATATGGCCGGAACACTCAATCAACACATTCCAACCGACAATATGTTTACGACAAGTCGTGAAGAAGATAAAAAATACGAAGTGTTTCCAGAAGCATCAATGAAGAGTGGTCCTATCTATAAAACGGCTGAAGAATATGAAGTGTAAGCGGTCGAACAGATCATTCAACTCTTGTATTCAATGTATACCTCAATTTCTCGAGTGCACAGATCTCTAAATTCTGCTCCTTTGGCGTAATCAATTTTGACGACTTCGCTTTATGGAGCTACTGTTGAAACATCGAGTATTTTCGCAGTGTAACTGAGAAGAGACGTTGCTTTAGAAAGTATTAGAGTAATATTCTGTATCTCTTGTATTCTTGGTTACCGTTTATTTCTAGTGGAGTGCATCGATTTGTTCCTCGAACTGGACAAACGCTTCACCAGCTTCTGCAGACCTGTCGAGATCTTCAACAAAATCAACAAGGTTACCAAGAAATACCGCATTACACTCGAATACCAGTTGATCATTTCATCACGACTCTCAGCGACCATCTATTTTGATCACAATCCCATTTCGATCATCCCATGCAAATTTCACTGATTGCGCTATGGAGCATGTTCTTGTGGTAAAAATGTTCGTTCGTTTGCAGTGAATATGCAACCGCTACAGAGTAGTCTCAACGAGCAATACGGTATTGCGCACTGTCCTGATAATCCGAGTCAAATAATCCAAGAATGTGGCGATAATGTTCCGTGTCTTTACGACTATACAATGCTGAACGCTCGCGTCCTTGGTCTAGAAGCACAGAATACATGGAATGCGTTCACGTTGGAAAGACTCGAAGCTACTCGACAATGTAAGCTTTTTAAAAAATTGTATTTGCTCATTTAAATATAAAACAACATGAATGTCATGTATTGGGAAACATCTAGGAGAGTTTTGTCTCGCAGTTCCATAAGATGAAATCCGAAGAAATTGTGATTTGATCTCATTTAGAAGCTTTGTTTCTTATATTTTTGATTCCCATTGAAACGTTCGTGGTTCCAATTAGTAGATATCATCCCACAATTTACGAAAATCCTAGCTATGCCATCTTCACTTCAACATTTCAACATCTTCATCCTACAAATCAACAGTTGAGATGGACAACGGATTTAGGACTTTGACCGAAGTTTCATTTTAATGAAAACCATGTTTTGCAGACAATAGTTGTGGTCCGATCAATATTGAGTATCCAGAATATTTGATGAAAACACCATCGCTCGCATCTGGCTATTTGCAAGGCGATGTGGCACGATTCGATTGTTTCCAAACGCATTGGATTAAAGGCGAAAATGAATACAAATGTATGAAAATTTTGTTTCTTTTTCGAAGGATTTGCGCTTTTTGCAGTAAATAAATATGACTGTTGAATTGTCTGGAAGGAAGAATTGCTTCATTCACTTCCCTGATCGAGTTGTTTTATGCGCAGGGTTCTGCGTGCATAGTTTGCGATTTAACTGCACTTTCTAATGAGCACCCATGGTTTTGGGTACTTAAAATTGAACGAAACCCTTCGTTACTGATGAGAGTCATACTTATAGGTGGTGTAGTGGTGGATTACTACGATCCAAACCAGTATCGTTTCGAATGGAATAAAGGCTCACAGCCGTGGTGTCGTTCCAGAGAGAGGGATAATCTCTTCAAATGGTTGACTATTGTCTCCGCAACTGTTGGTATAATTATGGTCAGTGAACAAAATTGCTTAATTGATTCTTTTCGTTTAAATACGAACAAGTTTTTATGTTTCCATCAGTTCACAATCAATTGGCTCATTCAAAACTTCAAACTATGTTTAGGCGTTCGTGCTGATATTCTTAAGTTGTTGGTGTGTGAAGCAAAAGAAGCGACGAGATGCAGAAGAACGCGGTTCGTCTATCTACGCGAAAACTCCTCTGCGAGGACCAACGGTGAAATTTATTCGTTATTTATTGCCCGAATACATTCAGAGTCCTTACTTTGCAAAAAATGTCCCCCTTAATTGACTTATTATACAACAAATGATTATCAGAAATTATTCTCTGCATTATAGTAACGCCTGTTCATGAATGGTGTGTTGCAAGGAATCGATGTTCTCAAGTATTGTACAAAACGAATATGAGTTCATATCGCCATCTATGAAATCAGTGACTGAATATCGCTATCGTATTAATCGCGGAATAATTGTTAATCTGAATTATTACAGTCATACGACAAACAATTCTCGAAGGCGAGAACCGATTCATTTTCGAGTGCTGGTAATCAGCTCTACCGAGAGCCGTATCGGGAAGCGATGACCGCTCTATTGGAACGGCCATCAACTCCTGTTAAACCCAAAAATATGTCCTCAAATCCTGCGAGGTTTATTTTCTTTCCGAATTCGTTTACCTGATTATATTTTATCAACATATTCTGTCAACTTTGTCCATCTGTCATCTCTTAAACTCTTATTTCTTGTTTCATCGTTGACTGCAAACTTTAAAACGTGTTTGTTTTCTGGCGATTGTTGATTCGAATAAGAAACTTCCTTCAAAATCGAGTATGGATTGTGGATATTAAATGAAGGAGTACCAATACATTTCTGTTGAAGCATTCTGTCTTACTGAGCGTTCACAAAATTTCGTCTGAACTGGAAATATTCCACCACATTTTTTTCGTCATTCGATACAAATACGCCGCTCAGCAATTTATTGCGTAATGAATTTCAGGAATATACCATCATATACAACGCCTCCATCAAGAGCATCCACTCCAACTGAAACACACTCAAACCATCTTCCCACTTCACAATCAGCAAATCAATTGCTTGGCCTTAACACGAGCGTTTAATTGGAAATAAGAACACCTCTGATGAGACAGGAAACGTTTTCATTAAGATACCTGCACAACGCGCTTTTCGAATAACTTAGTGTTTGTATATCGTTTTTTCATTCCCGTTTCAACCTTTTCAGTCATTGTCTTTGAAAGATTATCCGCTGAGTAGCACTCAAGAATTTAGATCTTCGAGACATGTGAACTCAAAAATTATCTGCTATCTGTACAGTCATCTGACGAGGATTATGCTTACTTTTTGGAATGTTCCACTGAATCTTTCCTGTATTATTAGAATATCGCATTTAGTGGGCATTCTGGAGACCTCTCGCTGACTGTTATGGGTATTTTGTTGTATTAATGGACTGTTGAATTGTTGTTCTGTACATATGTTGTGTCATGATCGAAAACTCAAGCTAATCTTTCCTATGATCAGCGTTTGAATGTATTCTTGGTCGAAGCTACCGAAATGTTGGGAAGATCATAGTAGGGGTGAACTGAAATCTTTGTTTAGAATGTTTGGAAATTTCGTCAACGTATAAAAACATTCTGCTTTCTTTTAAGTCCACTCTAAGCTAGGTAAAAATTTTGTTTCACTCAAAGTGAATCTCGAAATCTTCTCTAATTAGTGAGAAAGATTTTATGAAAGTGGTCAACACCATTCACTGGTTTGATTTATTCAGTCGTTTTGAATTTGCAAAGTGATATTGCTTCAGTGAAATTTGTGAATGAAAGAGAAATACTACGATGTAACCTCATTATTATTCGTTTCATTGAATTGCTTTTTTTTATGAAATATTCAACTTACATGGTATTTTATACGTTTGTTTGATTTGCAATACATTGAATTTGTTGTTAATTGTATTGAAATGTTTTAAAACGTGTGTTATTCATCGCTTGTCATTTATTATTATATTATTGTTCATCTCTTGAATAACATTGGCGCATTTATTTTGTGGTGCTAATTGATCACTACGATTGTCATATCGATAAAATTTCTGATTGTGAATATCACCTCACTTCGTGTCTGTTAGCATACACGTTCGCTGTGATATTCAATAAAATATTCTGATGTGCCTTCATCAAATGAAATAATCGTTTAGAGGAATACACCATTGCTTAAAATTATAGTTTGAGAGTGTGTCTGCCACATTTTTTTTTCATGCAACAAGCGAATGACCATTTGAAATATTCGTTGATTATTTGCAGAGGTTCAGTTTCATATATTAGTGCTTTGCACAGTAATATCCTCCTGTACAGCACAATATGAAGAGTAGAGGTGATAACGAGAGTGGTACTATGTGTTAACGATCGTGAGAGCGAATATTACGTAATATTACGCACCATAGAGCAAAAATGATATTACGTAATGCTAATAGCAACACTAAAAACGGGAACTCATCTAACTAAAAGTTTGAAAAGATATCAGGTAAATGAGCAGGTTCCATTTACAAACTGAAACAGTGATATTTCCCGAATATCGCTTACAGCTCTTCATTCTATTGTTTAATAATTTCCCAATTCGATTCTAATAACCGACAAAGAGTGATAAATATATTAATATTTCAATGGTCCCTCCGATTGAGCAATATGGTTTCATACAAAAGCATTGAATCATTGAACAGTCGTAGCAAAATGCAGATGATGCGAGCTGTTTTTCGAAATGTACTCAGTGACAGTATTGACTCAGTGAATCGGCAAAGTCAAAGCTCATTTACGTAGGTAGGTGGAGAGGTACGATATTTCATCCTTATTTTTTGATCAAGTCGAATCGAAGAATGCGAATTATGAAAGTATGCGTCATCGAAAAATTTCGAACCTTATCTATTGCAATATAAAATCAGCTAGTTACCGATAAATTTCTGCTTATCATTCATCATCACATGCTTATAAAAGACGTCTGTACTTTGAGGAGTGTGCTCAAACACTCTGCACACTCATAACTATTCTGAGCTGATACCCTTATTATTCGCGATTTATCGTCCTCCTTCCATCACAGCACTGCTTTACTATTTACCGTCCGTTTTCTTATCACAGACAATAGTTCAACAACGTACGTATGCACACACACTCATTCAGATTGATCAGCATCAACTTATTGCTATCATTTTCATTGGCACCGATTGTTTCTTATTGAATACTTCAGCGTATTCGTTACCGTAATTATTGACTCTTCATTAAAATATTGAGTCAAATTTGCAAATAATCACCACTAAAATGACGATGATTATTCGCACGTTTGCTCGTTGTACGGAGGTAATTTTTCACGGAACTAATCTGTTTCCCGACAGTTAATCAAGGCTCAGATAGCACTCTGATGAAGGTGTTTAGGTGAATGCTGGCTGGATTCATTCGATTAGCAATTGAACTTGAACGATTTGTGATTCTCTTGCTGATCTGATGCTTTCCATTTCTCGAATCAGTCGCAACTCACATTCGTATTTATTCGTATGCGTCATCCCCTAGGTGACTCGACTGGGTCTTTGATGCGTTTGCAAACATTGGAATATGCAGCAACGCCTTACGAAGCAAAAGCTTTTCTGGGAAAATATTTTATACTGATTTCTCATGTTTTTTTCTGATCACCGAAGATATTTCACGTCTATTTTTTCAGCAGAACTCTCTCAATCCAATAGTTTTCGAATGACCGTCACCTTATATGGAATACATGTTTTCTTATTGGTTGCCATAATTGAGTTGTACTACGTCACTCAAAACGACTGTCCAACCAAAATCCTGCTTCTTATCGCTGGAAAATTCAATGAATTAATCCAAAATTTGAGATTAAGAAAAGACTGGGGTGTGGTTGAACGGAACATGCAGTTGGTTAATTCGATTACGTAATTGCTTTGAATTAGTGAAGCGGAAAGAAATATCACAGCTTCTTATTTAACACCGCATATTCCTTAACGTTGCAAAGAACAGCGAAGGCAATGTGGTTTACGTTATATAGGGAATCATTATAAGATGTGTCACAATTATGTACTTAAGCACTCCTTGGCAAAATTGTGAAAAGTAGTAAAACGCAAAATTTTCTTTACATTAAAAATTCGATTTTCATAATTACATTGATTTTTAAAATACGCATATTTTACAAATCGATGTCGTTTTTCTGGTTGAGAGCTTCATATCTAGATCAGTTGAATGTGATGTGTGTGATTGGAATGGGAAAATGCAATATTCAACTGATAACAATTTTCGGCACTCATCTACAATGCTAATAAAAAGCAGAAAATCGCTCAGTGTGTTCGTTTTGTGATGATGAAAAATAATGGGAATTGTTCTCGTAAAATAGTTGATCAAGTTTGATAGTAAGTGACTGTCTTATTGAAGAATACGATCGTTGAAAACGCTTGAGACACATCAACATAAAACACTCGAAATGAGTCATTTGATGTGATGTAATTGAACTGCAAACTGTAAATTGCCGATGCTGATTGGAATATATCAACAAAATCATTACGACTTCATTGCGAACGAACACTTTTTTTATTGGTTTAAGCTTAAGCTCTTGAGCAGTTGAACCGCGCTATGTCTTCTTTGTTGAATGCGCTCGCTGTTATTGTTGTCAACGGAAATGTGTGAAACCGAAAAAACAAATATGCGCTCAGATCGTTCACTTTTGATCGGTATAGAGTTTCATATGCCTAAATCATCTGACCAACAAATGTTTTTGGTTCAATTCAACAACTCGATCGGGTTGATTGATTTGGAGAATGCCCGTCTAACGTCTCAATTTTAGCGTTAAAATGCTAGCATTTGAATACAGCAATGTTCTTAATGTATGCATTAAGCCTTATCTTCCGAACGAGGAACGCAGCTATCGAACCATTGGTAATTCGCAATGTTCACTCTTGCTGCATTCTGCCGTTGTATTTTTCCAAGTGTCAAGTAATTCCATTTACTAAGGGCATGCCTATGAATCCCCAACAAGTTGTCATGATCACTGAAATCGTGATCGAACCAGGTTCTGCTGACTGCTTGTTGAAATCCTTGAATGTTGTGATGATTGTAATCGTTGAATATCTCACTGATGAATCACTACTGCTACAATAGCGAATGCATAATTAATTTCACTCGTCGTAAACATCAACAATGGAGAGTTCGTTCTGACCGCTGAGAAGTTTTCGATTTTTAATTGTTTTCTGATGCAATTTTTTTGATAACATTCTCAGATCTGAAGCAGTCTTCGAAGAGTGAAAAAACATTGAAAGGTAGTGCGAAAATGGAATGCGGGCACGTTAAACGCTTCGGCGTTTCGCGCTTACTCACCTTTTCGGGTGTAGCCATCATATTGATTCTACAAACTTGTTATGCTCAAAACGCACAAGCTCAAGGAGGTGGAGGAAACCGAGGAGGAGGCATTAATCCCGGTCAAGAAGCCGGTCAAATTTTCACTGGAACCAGCAGAAATCCACTGTATGGAGGCAAGCAGATTGCAGTTTATTTACGAAACAATGTTTATGAATCTACTGAATATCAATTATGCGTCCACGTTGTAATTGAGTTTGAACAATACCGCAGTAACTTTTTTTGGAACTGATTAGCAAGGAGAAATTAGTCTGCAGAATACGAACACTCGAATGAAATTTTGAGATGATCGAATAATCAGCATTTAATTTCAATTCATTTCACTTCATAAGACGAGACTGGGAATCAAGTATATAGGTAATCGTTCCAGTGACCATTACCGTTGGTGTAGTATTTGGAAATCAGATGACATCTGCCATTTTGAACCACAGTAGAGATGGAATGATGGGCAATATCATGGGATATGTTACAACTGAGGCTTTTTTCAATCATACTTAGTGCCAGTCATGGTTAACGTTCGGATAATGAATGTTCCTCTTCAGTGAACCTTGTTCCATTCGGTCCGGAAGCGGGCGACCAAGAAGTACTTCCGGGCATGTTGACCGGAGGTCAAACGATCGATATGCACATGTTTTTCCCATTTTATGGTGGATTATATAACTATTCAGTGGTGAGTTGCTTGGGCATAATCAAGATTCAGTCAGAAAAATTGTGATTTACGAAATATTCGAGTTCTATGCGAGTGGATAATGTATTGATTAAAAAGAGGGAAATTGACTAATTTGTATCCGTTGAATAACAAATTGGTGGTGAAATTTGCGACTGTTCAGTTATCTGTGAACGGTTATATCGCTTTTGCAACTGTGCTCGACCAAGGACCCACAATCAACGTTGGCGTTGAAAATACAGACTGGCCACAACAACAAGATCCCGCAATGATTGCGCCATACCTTTGTAAACAACAGGTTCGCATTCTATTGCAGAGAATCAAGATGTAGATGAGATAGGCGCCTTGAGGTTAAGCACTGAGATGTTAAGGCAGCAGAAACATTCGAATTACGTAAACTGTTTGCTATTTGCTTTCGAACATTCTTTTCGCTTTCGTTTCACTTTAGCAGCGATAGTTGAGAGTAATATTTCAAACTGAAATACGTAACTATGCTTGATTCCGTACGAAAAGAATAAACAGAAGTAAGTAAAATTTTCAGATCGATCAAAATCCAACTCCAGGAATGCACGCAGGTGTTTTCTACAGACTGATGTTGAGACAGTCACTGTTTGGACGAGGATCAGATTCGAACATAAACTATGGTGGTGTGAGCGGTACGGGCAGTATGCAGCAGTCGAGTTTCTTCTCGCAAAAACCATGTGACGTAGGCGCAATTCCTCTTACTTATAGATTCATTTCAGTTGACATTACTCTCAAAGAATCGTCTGATTCTCGCATTCATGGATATCACTCATCCACAAACACATCCGGATTTTCGCACTCATCAGAGCAGCAAGCAACCGATAATTTCAGGCCTGCCCAAGTACTTCGGATGCATACGTTCACTGTAATCAGCAAGGCGATTACTTCCTCGACGAAATGATGCGATGGCTTCAAGGTAAACATAATTCTTTCGTCTCTGCATTCCCAACTGTTTTTTTTTCGACTGTTTAAAATCCTAGGAATAAACCATTCATAATCCTAGCGCAGTATAACAGTACAGTCAAACCACAACAAATGTTCTCAAACAGAATCCGAACAATGCAAATTTTTTGTTATCGAAATTTCGAGTCCAAGACGTTCGTCAAGTGTTACCGAAGGAGCAAGTGGCTGTTTCCGTCCGAACGGTTTTTTGCAAACACTCGTGATTGAATTTCTGATTTGTGATGTGGATTTGAACATTATTCACACGTCAGAATCAATTCCTCTTGCAGCAATCACCTTACGGAAGAGTGCACTCTTTCGCAATAAACTGTTCGAATAGTTGAGCACGAATGGTCAATAACGACTTATCATTCATTTCACGATCAAATCAAATATATATATATATGTGTATGTGTGTTACATACGTACAGACAAACTGAAACTTCATAAGGTATTTCAACGAGAACCGAGTGATGTGAATGAAAGTAATAATGCAGAAGAAAGTCGAGAAGTAATACAAAAGGGAAGAGGAAGATTGCTGATAAGATCATTATTGGTGGATTGTAAGATAGCAACGCAGTTAAGAATCCATTCAACTATCTAGCTCACAATATTGAGCATACAAACCATTTACGTGAATGCAAATAAATGAATACACACACATTAGAACACATCAAATATCTAAACACCAACCACAAATGTAAACAATAGTGACTCGCACCCTCCATCTGCAATCCAATTTGCACGCATGCAATCGTTTATTCGGTTCTCTTGAGCACATCAAATGCGTTACAAATATTTTATTGACATAAAGCATTCACCTTATCATTGATGAGCAATAGGGACTGAACGACGATTGGGCATTTATTTATTCGATCCACAGCAAACTAATGTCTACGTGGAAATCCGAGCATTGATACAGTGTAGATATTTTTTGAGTAAACGTTTGAAAATGCATGAAACTTTAAGTTTTTATGAGATTTACAAATGCAGAAAAATGGTAATGAGTGGAATGACTGTATCAGTTACAGTAGAATTTTTGATGGTGTATTGAGAACGTTAAACGAATAAGTTGCGAAAAGAGTCGTTTTGAACCCGCAAAAAGTAATAAAAATTGCATATTTCATAGTTTTCATACGTATACAATTCTATTCGCAAACAGACAACTTGTCCACCGCAATTGCTGACCGTTTGCTCTTAAATAAGATGAAGCAATGAGGTATAGAACGAAATTGAACTAATCGAGATTGCTTTGTGTCATTGAGCGGAGTGAATAATGCCAGCAAAACGTCTCGTCAGGCGTGACTGTGGCCAAAAGTGTAATTTGGTGTCATTAATATCAATTCTAGCTTAACTCTGCTGCACATTGAAACACTTCATCTGGGTGGATTTACAGTAGTGAAAATTTGAGCGATTCTATGGAATTCGTGGTAGAGATTCTCAATTCCGAATCACACTTGCGTAATCTTAGAATTGACATTTCGCAGTGATTTTGAAAGATTTGTACAGTGAGAAGTACAAAGTGATAAATTTGCACACTGTGAGAAGTGATGAAATGCTTCTGTCTGGACGAGCGATCCTATAATCAAGCAAGGATATTATTACTGGATTTCGTTCAATGAAAAAAGTGCTAAAATCAAAATAGGCGAAAAGCAATCAATTCATTTGATTTCTTTTTGATACTTCCAATCCATTTCAGTGGAAGAGTATCAGAAGGCTGATTTAACAAATGAATAAATGAATAAAAGTCGACTAATAATTGTTTGTTCTCTTTTTGCAGAGGGTGTCGCAGGTGCGGCAGCGTTTCGTGCAGATGCAGCATTAGTTGTCACTTGGTACAATACGGCATCTGCAATTGCCGGACAGTCGGATATTGAAGCCGGCCGAGTGGCCACCTATCAAGTCATTTGGCTTACTGATCAGGTGAAGATTTCAATCCGAAACTCCAATCCATCCTATACAACCTTTGCTCAGCACTCCCTCTCATTAACGTCGATGAAAGTCGAGGAATTAATGCGCCATTCATTATCACTAATAATCTTTTCGAGATCCTCAGAAAGCGTGATCTCTTTACTCAGTCGTTAGAATTTAATGCCTTTTCATCACTCATTCATTGAGGCGGACAATAAATTTAAAAAAAAATACAAATTCGTGAATAAGTGAGTTTGAAGTGAGTTTCATAACTATCATCACATTGAGTCTTCATAATTAAATGAGAGTCTTCAGCCAGGACGACTCAGCTACGTGATTATCAATTATGATAAGCTTGGATTTGATGCGGCTGATTTCCGAGGTAGTTCTCGAAGTGGTCGATGTCAGGTTTGTGAACTTTATCAGTCTACTGATTGACGTGATCAGGCGAGAAGCTCTCATCAGCATAGATTATCTCATATCACTCATTCTGTTGCATCCATTTATTTACGATTGTCAATGGAATTTTATAAATCTCAAATAGAAAGAAGCGTGTTGTTCCCTCGATTGAACTATTTCAACTCTGTTTCTGATTTCTGACGAAGATGCGGACTGAAAATCTGCTCGTAACTCTTATATTTTTAGGCTCTATTCAATGGTGGTAATCATACAGGTACGGTGCCCGTTGATCCCACGTTCATGTACAAAAATACGCCTAAGGTATTGGCTCAACGATCTGGCGTTCCACATATTGTGCGTGGACGATACATGTTCCGTGTGGATGATGTGGTTCGCCCATGCGGATGCTCGAACAAAACTGGTGGCACATGTGAGTTTGTTGAACGCTCTGATGCAATGTTCACAAGTCGCAATAATGTGCTAATTGATAATGTTCAAATTGTTATCTCAACATCGGATCCAGTGTATTTCTGAGATGTGGATTGCCTTTTTGAAGAAGTGATACTCATCTATTTCCATATTCCAAATTGCATCATACATTGTTGACCTTTTAATCATCGAATGTTCCTCAACTGAATTCAATTCAATTCAAGATCCGATGATGATATATCCGAACATAGTGAATATGTTGGGTGAAATGACGGTTGATGTGAACGCAATCTGCTTGGATCGATCACAGACCTACGTTCTCATGATTGAGCAACGACAAACGGCCAATTGCGATGTGTTGAATTCGGCGATCGCTCGTTGTCATATTCCGAAAATCTACGATTGGGGCACAAAAACTGTATATTTCCAACCGCAAGGCGGAGGTGCAACCGATGATAAAGCTTTCGTCGGATATATGTATTTCGGTATGTGCATTGCATTGATTCGTTCTCGTAGAATTAATTCATTATTGCATCGTCCTTGTTTTGGTGTTGCACAATGCGTGCTTGATTGCTATTGACCTTCAATCGTGGATCATTTGGTATTATTCGTTTCAGTTCCACCGACTCTTGATCCAATGAGAATCGATATTGGTAATATATACAATTGGTTCAATAATCCCATTAAACAAACGGTATGCACTTCAAAGTAGTTCCTTAACATAATAAAATAATAAATGGAAAAAAAGAGCACGAAATAGTTCACTTGTGTTGCTCATCGAGGATTCAATAACTGATCGCTGCAGTTGACACAGCGAGATGTGATCAATTGATGAAATAATGATTATGTCAAGCACTGAAAATATTTTTGAGCTTGCCTAAAGGATACAATTTCACTTGATTATCGTCCAAGCAATTAGGGTTAACTGACAGAATTCTAGACGACGTTTTGAACCATTTATGCTTGTTTTATTGGGTAGTTTTTGGAAGGGATCAGCGAGGTTGTTGTAAACGTTGTGAGGCTAGCGTAATGATGAAATTGTTTGAATAATGCAGTTGAGAGTGTGTAATTTAAGACGATGCCCTTGTCGTGGTATCCTCGTAATTTCACGAATCCCGATTATACTCAAATGGACCACTCGATGCGAATTAGTGATGATTCACTGTATGCCGTACAACTTGGACTTTACGTTATCGGTTACACTGAAGCTAACGATCCGAAGGTTAGTGCTCTTTCAACAACCTTATCGTGTGCATATTCTGGGTCACTAGTCGCTTGTAACTGACCAAGAGATCATCCACAGATCTTAATTCGTCTGATTTCCTAAAACCGATATTTTATGAATCTGAAATGTTGAATTGGAAGAGAATTTTTCAGCTGAGAAAATTCCGTCCAATGTTTCGAACACTATGTCGACTGGCAACATACTCGAATCGCAATACACCCGAATATCGCTTCACACCTCAGGAAGAACGAATCAATTTGCTGAATGTAAGCACTATTGAACATCAAATGTGATTGATTTCACAGAATAGGACACCTTCCTCATTCAACAGTTTGAGCATGACTTGTGAATAGGACGTAACCATGTGTTGAGCTGGCCAGGATTCCTCAGGTGTGACTAGCTGGTTACATCTGGGGTGATCATTGCGACTCATCAGACATCACTTTCTGATGTTGTGCGTTCATTTCATACGGCCGATTCAGATGATTCTAAGAAAAGTTCGGCTAGAAATATTGAATTGGAAGAGAATTTTGCTTGGAACAGAAGAATCAAATTCCTTGAAGCATCATCGCAGATTTTGAAGATATTGGGGATGATGAGCCAGGTCTTGAATAGGTTAATTTTCCTGATGACATTCTCGATTCATTGGGATTGCGATCTAACAAAACATCGTCGTGTAGCTAAAAATTTCCTTCGTTGTTTAGGCTATATAACCTAACCAGAAACTTGATTGAAGGTGGAGAAGTGGTATTTAACAGAATGGGAGCGAGAAAATACACTGTACACGTTCCGATTCGGTTATCTTAAGTTGGCACCGCTCAAGGCGCGTGATGAATACATTGAGTCGGGAGGAGACGTTGGATCAGGGTTAGTTGCTCGCACTATTATCACTAATTTTATTTCAGTTCTACACATCCAGCGTTATTGCCATCTACTCATGTATTCTGAGGCAAATTATTTATGTAAACGTGTAATTTACTGAAAACAACCGATGAAACACTGAACTAATACGATTCAGTGTCCATCAAATTATACGGCTTCTCATTGTGTTTGTTGAGAATAAACTACTGCTCAGTTTAATTTGATGAACGCAAAAGATCGACGCTATCTACTAGTGTTGATCGAAATGAAATAAAATGACTTAATTTCAGGCTTGTTTCGGCACCAATTTCACTGCATTGGCTATGGACACTCAACAATCCCTACTTTTCGCGAGAGTTCTCAAAGGATGATCCGGACGCTAAACGTCAATATGTTGCTAAGAAATCTCAAGAGATGTGTCGCGATTGGTGAGTGCTTTCAATAGTATTCTAGCAAAATTCTATTCACTATGTTCATCGAGAAATCACATTTATTTCACTGTGCAAAAAACGAAAGAGAGTTTCGAGATGAACTCATGCCGTGATAACGCCAAGATAATGACTGCGTTCGTCTGTTACAGCAATTCAACATTTTTGTATTTTCACTTGCGATCTTTGACGAATAAGAAATTGATTGTCAATGAAATGAGAACGGAAATTCAGGTACAATGAGGATGGTGCATTATGGAATTTCATTATGGACACTGAAACGAATGCATCATGTCCTTGCATCGAGCATCAAGCAAAGGTGGATCTTGGCCGCTTCATGCCGCATCCACGTTGCTCTCAGGTAGATGCTTGCAACGAATATACTCCGAAGCCATGACTATTCTACTTATTATCACACGAGAGAAATGAAGCTTTGTTCTCTCGTGCAAAGGAACTGAAAAAATCACGATTCGAGGATCTTTGAATATGCAATGACAGCAAAATGAGAAACTTCAGCGAAGAGCTCTAAAGTTGATTTTCTTGTAATGAAGATATGTACTGAAAGAGTGATGCACTCAGTTGAACGAGCTACAAATTCATTAATTCGATTTGTAACATTTTTATATTGAACGTTTTTCCGATGTGTACTTTTTGAGGTGTTTCGTGACATAACGTGTACGTCGATGATTGGCGCAAAGAATTGCTATATGTCATCGGAAAATATCTACGGAACATACGCTGGTGATGGAATGGAGTATAAAGCCGAGAAAAATTCGTCCGTTTATTCTCTCTCTTCTTTTCATTCCCTTCACAAATTTTGGAAAATTTACGTGCCGAAATCCAGCACATTCCTTTATAAACAAACAGTTTCTTGCGCATTTGGGAAAAAATTCAATTTAATCAGACGACACATCCAATTTTCTTCGTATCGTGCGTTTTTTGCAGGCGTTTTCCAACTCATTACGGTCAAGTTTGTTGTTATGATGGAGAAGGAAAATTGATGCAAAGTACGTATCAGCCGGTGATTAAAGTTATCGAAAATACACCGTACAATCCCGGTTATCCACTGAGGGCATATGAGTTCGGAACTACACCATATATTGGACAGTTTGAGGTGGGCATTGCTGTCGGTTTTCGACGTTTCTTTACGCACAATAATATTCAGTACATGTATTCGGATTTTCCTTTCACTTCAAAATAAATTCATTCAAGGGAGTTGAAGCTGAAATTTAAACTTATTCGAACTGCAATAAAACTTGCACTCTATATACGAATTTGAAAATCTTTGCTTGCTCAATAAGAGCAAGCTTTCATGGAATGATGGCAATAACCACTGAAAAGCACACGTTTTCACGTTAAGATACATTGGTTCATGCTGCAGTATGATCGTTTTTCGAATGTTTTTAATGTTTGCTCTGATTTTGGGTCACCGAAATGAGAAATCGGTTCTGAAATATTCATTGATGAATTCTTCCAGGTGCCAGGTTTATCAACATTCCACCATGACTATATGCCATACTTTTTGTGCTGTAAGTTCGCAGATTTCCGTTGTCAGCTTTTCTACTGGCGTAGACCAAGCAGTGGATGTCAGCAGTACCAACCACCTGCAGTCGGTTAGCTCTTTTCACATCATTCGTCTAGTTTATAATTATTCATTTTTACTCATTACGTAACGCTTACGATAATGGTGTATGAGTCTTTAGACGAGTAGACTTAATTGATGTTGAATTCAGGTGAAGGACAAGGTGCAGGATCGTTCACAACAATTGATGACGATAAATTTGTATTCAACGAACCCGGTGTATTCACAATGCTCTACATACCCAAAACACACGCAAATCCTGAAGTAAACATTCAAATACGTCTCGAGCGATATCCGAATCGCAAAGTGGATTTCAGTGAGTTTCCTCACTATTCATTCATAAACTTTTCACTCAAACGTTTGATCCCCTCTCTCTGCACAATTTGTTAACAACTCTATGATCGACAATGTGCTCATTGATCATTTGAAGGAATGTTTCATAATTTCAGGTCTACTGGGCAAATACCTTGGTCAAGCAGATTTGGTGCAACCAACGAATGCGACCGTCATAACTGGTGTAGCAATCGAAGCAACTGGAACGGATCGCGTGAATGTTTTGGTACGCAAAGATACAAGAAGATTCCGCTATCGAACTAGCGTTATCGTGGGCAACATTTTGCGGTATTTTGATACTATGCGAATTCAGAGATTCAAAGGTCTGTCGTCACTTCGTATATTCATTATTATTATTACAGCTTCCTCGTGTTATACATTCTGTTGTGGCGATTTTTAAGGCATGTTCAAATACTAATGAAATTTGTTTAGAAGATGCAAAATTATCATGAAATGCTCACAGTTGAAAAAAGTGAACGAGAAAAGTGTTATTCAGGTGTACTGGTGTATGTGAATAATGTCGAAAGAGGTCAGCCAGAAATATATGTTGTGTTGGAAGAGGCACAGATCGGTGTTCGTATACGTGAATCGTACGCACTGGATATTGATCGCTTATCAAATTATCAGGAGAGCATGGGTATGCTGGATGTCACCCTTAGTGTGCCACCACAGTACGGAGTTGTAAGTTCAGCTTTTTGCCTATGTACATCATCTTAATAACTATCATCGAATGAATGTCTTTGTTGCCTGATATAATATCTGAATTTAACTGAAGATATGAGCACTTTCTAGCGTCCCGATGGTGACAAGACCAAAGAGCAAGAACAACGTCGTTACTATAATCTGCCGAAAGTGAGTGGTCTTATGAGACCGTTCCCAGATCAGACCTCAGGTGCATACATGAAGAGTCTGACTTTGAACGACGTCAATTCTGAAGCAATTCGTCAACAGATTATCACACATTGTTAGTCTTCCACATCATCAATATTCACAAATTTGTGTAGTCAATGATCTCAGAACATGAACAAGCTGCTTGATTCTCTTGTGAAAACAATGATGCTAGGGTAATGAAATTTTCAAATGTTATTTTCAAATGAAAATAATTATTTACATGATTTGACTGAATAGATTTGGGATCAGTTGAGCCCTTTTGACAAGAATTTGAACGGAAACATTATTTTGTGAACAGCATTGCTTCGCTCAACCGATTTGATGAATTGTTAACATTGCAAATTAATCACTTAGCTACCGATTGAATTCAGATCGTATTCCGGGCAGTGGTGAACCGGGCACTGATCAAAATATGGCCGGTACGGTCAACAATAACATCCCGATGGAAAACATGTTCACTACAAGTCGTGGAGAAGACAAGAAATTCGAAGTATTCCCAGAGGCTTCGATGAAGAGTGGACCAGTTTATAAGGCGGCTGAAAAATACGAAATGTTCGTTGGAAATTGAGTTGTAATAAACCCGACTCTGCAGTCATCATCAATTGATGATGGATTACTGAAAATCCGTCATTAATCATATCCTCTTTCTTTACAAGGACAAGATTTTCGTCATACGTCCAATGAGTTTTTTAGCAATAAGTTAATGCTTTGATCATCGATACATCGAAAGCAACAACTGCTTTCAGATCCTTCTGAACTCGATTTCAGACTACATGCATTAATGGACTAAAAACATTTGAAAAGAAGAATACCCACTGTATGATCCACATAATAACTACACCGTTTTTCATTATTACCTTCGCACACCTGAGGCGGTTGAACAAGGATGCGACTTCCATCAACCGTGATTAACTATGTTTTCAGAGGTTCATGTCGATTCGTACCGCAGACTGGTCAAATGGTCCATCAAATGTTGATGACATGCCGCGATCTTCAGCAAGATAAACAAAGTGAGTGATAGAGTTTTTCATGCATTCATATGACTGGATTTCAAGTATGTAGGCGAATTTGTTCGAGTATGCTCATGGTGTGGCTATTCATCTATCATCATTGATTAGTGTACTTTCAATTGCCTTGTGAATAGACTTTTTAGGCTGAACGCAATTTGATATTGATAAAATAACGACGAACATATCAAATCGCGCTATCACCTATCTTAAAGGACTAATCTCAAGCACATTTGCAGTGAACAAACAACCCATGTCGAGTGCAATAGCGTATAATTACGGCGCCAATATCTGTCCAAATAATCCAGCGCAAATTGTGCAAGATTGCGGGGACAGCGTTCCATGCCTCTACGATTACGCAATGCTCAATTCACGTGTTCTCGGTATGGAAGCAACCAATTCTTGGAATGCGTTCACACTTGAACGAGGCGTTGCAGTACAGCATTGTAAGTAGTCAACTGTGAAAATGTTGCTTTCCTTAAATCGCGTTTGTTTTTCACGTTATCCACCCGATTATCGTTTCGATATCGTTCTCAAAAACTGAACAGCTAAATTCGTCCTTTCCAGCATATCCAAACAAATTCAGTGACTTCCATGCGTTGATCGCCCAACTTTTTATGCAATCTTATACTGCGATCACTTTTTTAACCATATTATTCAGTGGAACTGAAAGTTTACCAAAGTTCTTGTTGAATTCCTAATTTGCTGTTGTCGGTTCATCGTTGAAAGCATCGACAATTCCAGATAATAGTTGTGGTCCAATTAATATTGAGTATCCAGAGTATTTGATGAAAACACCATCGCTTGCATCTGGCTATTTGCAAGGCGATGTGGCACGGTTCGATTGTTTCCAAACGCATTGGATTAAAGGCGATCACGAGTACAAATGTTCGTTTTATTCATTATCATTCACAGCGACATATCGCTAAATAACACTTGATTTGTGCGGCTCACGCGTTAAATCATTTTGTTTATAACGTTATTAAGCAAAAGGGAATATTGATAGTCTTATACTATTAAACGAAATATGAATCGTGCCATATTTGTCAACAACACCCTATAAACTTATATATGCTGATGAAGCTTTTTTCATGTATGTAGCTGTACTCCCAAGGGTAACACAAATAACTATCCTTTTCCTGACTATCTATGCATCTTCATGGATTGATCGCATGTGATGCGTGAAATTCAAAACACATCAACATTGCCTTTTTAAATGAAGCAAGTCGATGCAGGAAATTAAAATATCCATTATTGAGTAGCATCAGTTGAAGATTTCTGTTCCATGAGACACCGTTCAAATCATTTGGTTCATGGAATAAGCTCTGGGTTCCATCTGAAACGCGTGCTAGAACACGGGGAGCGAAGTTGTTTAGCGGCAGAAGTTGTTTCAGGTTCTCTCGTTGTGGATCATGAGCATCCGAACAACTATCGTTTCGAGTGGAATAAAGGCTCACAACCATGGTGTCGAACCAGGCAAATGGATAACTTCTTCAAATGGCTTGCGGCCATCTGTGGCGTGCTTGGAATTCTTGCTGTCAGTTCTTTTTTTCATGATTTTGCGATCCATTTCACTGCGTGTGACAGCAATGATGCAACTCACCTTGAACAATGTTCACAAAAAAGTTTCCAACGGAAAAAGGGACATAGTATGCCAACCGAACTGGAATGGTATTATACATTAGCTGTGAAAGTGTGAAATTCAGAGGGCAATGTGAATCACAAGAAATAATGATAATCAAAGTGTGATATCACGGTCTATTGCATTTGAGCTTAGGCCCGAAATGAGGTCCAAACTGGAGAGCCATCAATTTGTTCAACAGCTACTCACCGTTGTATGCTAGCACCATCCATTTCTATTGAACGTACCTCAGCGTAATCCTGAGATATGAGTCTCAGTCTAAGCCTAGGCGGCATGGATGTAATGCACGGTTTGAATATCTCGTTTTGACTGTCACCACTCAAGAGGGTGAAGCAAGTTTGCCGGCAGTTTTGGATGCTACTGCGTTTTCGTCCAATCGTGACATCAATATCTACAGAGATGAATTTTAACCGAAACACTTTCAATAAAAGATAATTTTTTGTGAACTGGAAAAATAACCCGGAACTCGTTTATTCACCTTTGCGTTTTGTGTTGCAGTTACTTGGAGCTCTGTTCATGTGCTGTTGGGGAATTAAGACCAAACGAAGGAAAGCGGCTGATGAAAAGGCAGGTCGTCTGCCGTATCCAGATGAGAAGGAAGCGATGCGAGACGAGGTGAGATAAGACAGACTTTTGTTACAATTTTCTCTATTCATGCACGATTAAATTTGCCAGAAAGTATAAGCAGCGATGGATCATAATGTGTAACAGAAGGTTTTTAAGTATGAAAAAAGCCCGAAGGCTTAATTCAGATTCAGGATGCTTACCAAGATGGGATATAAAAATTAGTGGAAGTAGTGAAGTAATATTGATTAATTCATTCTTAATCTAACTCTACTAACGTTTAACCATATCAAATGATTCTACTCGAGAGAGATGAAAATTTAAGTTGTAAGCAAGCAAATGATCGGTCACTGGATAATTGCAGATTACCTGGTACCGAAGCTGGTGTCAAACAATAGTAATATTTAAATACTTTGACAATATCACAACATTTTCTTCGAGTAGTTCGCAAAAACGCTTTGCAGGCATATGACACAAGAGCTTATGGAAGAGAGAAAAGCAGCCTGCGGTCGGACAGTCATGACAATCTTCAAGACATGTACAGGAATGAGGAAGGGTATCGTGACGAATCATTTCGAGATGCCGAACGCGGTGCTCGAATCGAGAGAGTCACTGATACGAGGAGTGCTGCAAATCTTGCTGATGGTACGTACGTTGTCGTACAACAACGATGCGTTAAGATGCATAATAATTCATTCTACTAATGATTCGTGTCTTCATGCGTTTCATTCTTTTCATGATTCATGGTTGTTATGTGATTGATTGCATGGGGAGAATGTTCACAACTTTCAAAAGAATTCATCCAGAGTAGCAAGTCTTCCGTTGGCTGGTGAACAGCTGGGAAGGTCTTTGAAACGGAAAATTGGTGATCAGAGAAGAGCACATTTTGAATGAACTTTTTAATGTCCACAAAGATGAAATGTGAACTGTATTCTTTACAGTGTGCATGCACGTTTTGCAATGAGGCTCATACGAAGTGAATAAGATGACGCCTTCTGAAAAGCCTGAATTTCGATTCGAAAATTCATTCGAATGGTTTGAAATGCTACTGTTTGAAGGAATGGATCGATCGAGTGGTGCTGGATTTACGGCTGCTACGGAATATGGTGGAAGCGCAATGGATTATCCGCCGCCGCCACCGCCAAATTACATGAGTCCGGCTGAATATAGGGCTGGTATGGAAGGCAATCGTACAGGTGTAATGGATGCTGGTGCAGACTTTTCGGCAGCTGCTGGTGCTGGGAATGCGGGTGGAGTCTATCGTGACACTGTCAGTGTACCTCCTCCAGCATTTCCTGCACAAGCAACCGTTACAACAACAACCACCACCAAAAGACGGTTGGTTCTACTGATTTTCTGGATTCATATCAAAATGATGTTATCCAACAGATAAAGTCCTAGGAAACACGGTCATAGGCATGCACCCAACTTCCGACTGTAATTCATATACTTCAATTGGAATGACCACAATGAGTGAAGAAGCAATCCGCAAACTTTCAGAAAGGCTCATCACGCAGGTGGCAGCGCTTATTCAGAATCAGCAGCAGCAGCCACAGCAGGAACAGCAACAATGCAAGATCAGAGTCATTTACTTGGACTTAACACTAGCGTTTAATGCGCTTGCAGCTACCTTTCATACCGTCATTTGCGTTCTCTAAGATACTTGGAAATTATATCATCAGAGATCATTTCATTAATCAAATGTTGTATTGATATTTGTATAGAACATATGATGTTGTTGTGAGCAAGTGCATCAGGTTTGAGCTCAAATTTACTTGATCAGTACTGATGTTAGCAGTGATATTTTGTATTCACCGTCGGCATTCTTATTCACTCCTTTAAGTCGCTATCGTCTTAACTGCAAATAAAGCTTCAAATTTAGTTGATCAGTGCTCGCTCGGAAAACTTGAAGCAATTTTCTAGCATTTGGACACTTAGGTGCACTACTGAGGCGTGGAAATAGTTGAAAATGAACATGTCACATTTGTTCATTAAAGACCCATCTAATTTTTTAAACCGAAACAAGCACAAACGTTATTCGGAGAAAACGACTAATTGAAGCAGAAACATTATTTGCATCAGGAATCGATCTTTCTGTTATTGGAAAATTAGTCCAGTTCTCTTCTATATGAGCTTGAGTTATATGAAAGTATCAAGCATTCATCCTACTGACTGTGCACATATTCGGAATGATAAAATGTTTCAAATCTCCAATCAGTTCTATAGTTGATAGCAGTGGTTTCGTAAGCTGAGTGAATATCACATACTCAGAGATTGGGCTAATTTTTGTAGTGATCACAAATCTGGCCAAGCATTTTTCCTTCCCTCATCATGAGCTTGGCGTTCCCGACTGAATAGTCCATCTCGACAGTTGTCAATTGCTTTTTGTTCCATCGGACAACTTGACAGATGAGTTCGTTCCTGTGGGCTTATTCGAAAAAGAAACGAATCATTGCGCATTTTAACCAAATTTGTGCAGTTGCATTTTTCTTTTCTTATTACGTTGAAATTGTTTCCTCGTTTATTGATCGACATTTTTCTTGAATCTTATCAAAATGATTGATGCATTTATATTGCTCATTGTTGTTTTACTCGCTTATCTGCAGCATTCCATTGTTAATATATCACTCGTGGAACAAATTAAGCGTATAAGAAAAATGAACATTGCTGCTTTCATATCCTCATTCCAAATACCTTTCTTCGAATACACTTCGAAAATGTAGCAGCATTAACATTTGTAATTACGCTAGACACAAACCGTGCTCGATAAATATAGATGTGTAATTTCCTTTCAATGTGGATAATTTCCATCGCATATTTGAATGAAACAGAAACGAATTGGAACACGAGTGAATAACCCTCAAATGCATAGTTTTTAAGGTGTTTTCTTCACTTTCGTTCATCGTTTTACGAATATTATTGTTCCGTTGTTCTACTTTCTTCCACAAAACGACATCGAACCTGCCATACTGTGAAGAAGATTTATTCGCGTTCAGAATACGAAATCTATTCGAATATTGTCATGAGAATGTGCCTGTGTTCTTTCCAGTTATAATTTTGACTGTTTCCGTTACATATCATGTTTGAACCGATATTTTATTCAATAAAATGATTTTTCGAGTGAACATGAAGTGATGATTGGAAATTGATATAGATAATAATTTAATCATTACGAAATTATTCTCTATATCAACTTCCAGTCATTGATGACCGCATTGAAAAAAAGATTCCCCAGGACTCTATTGGATATGATATAAGAAATGTGTTATCTGTTTATGCGTTATCCATTATTATCGTCCCAAAGAGGTGACGAAAAACGTTCGAAAATTCGAAAAATTCAGTTCTTAATTGGCCATGTCGGTAGCCAACGGGTTGTGGGATAATGGAAGAGTACCGGAAGACTAGAAGTTGGAATTGGAACAAGCTGAGTAGCGGCTTAGTCACAGGCTAAAATCTGGACTCAGGCTGAAGCTTTGCCTCAACATTACACCCACACTTACGCGCAGGCTCTGCACTCTTCACCATTCTGCACTATCCAGCACCATTCCAAGCGGAGTTGAACACTCTTGAGGGGTCCCTTTTGATAATATCAGTTATATGGTGGATGAACGATATTTCATAATGAGTTACATGCGATAAAGGAGTATAATAATTGTGCAGAATTCATCCAGATAAGTTCATGTAATCGTTCTCAAAAGTTCCATCTGAAAGTCAACAATCCGTCGATATCCGCGCAACAGTTGACCGCATTTCAGCGAATTCAACGGAAGATATTGTCTGTGATGAATAGAGCCAACTGCTAGTGTGCAGATGTTGTTTTGCCATGGACAATTTGACGAAACAACAGAACAATCTACGATCATTTTATTAAAACCATATGCTTAATTCAATTAATTTGACTGTGCTATACTAAAATGAGTAATCCTGGAGCCATTCAATTTAACACTTTGAGCTGCTTGCATCCTTACGGCAACATTAACCCACACACACCCAGTTCATCCTAGTTATTCTACCAGACCAACATCATTAAGATCAAATCTAATGAATATTCGATTCTTCACTCGAATTCCGGTTTAATGTCATCCGAATTTTCGATAATGAGGTGATGTTTAGAAATAGTTCGTTGAATCAGAGTATACCTCATTCCCCATCGCTGAAAATAATGCGATTACTTCGTCAGACTAAACGAGAAGAGAGCATCGCACTATATGCTGTAGTAATTCACTGAAACGTTGTTGACCATTGAGAGTAACTGCGATAATGCGCGCTGATAGAAAGGTGTCGATATTCTGCTAAAGTTCTATTAAAGTTGACGCACAATCAGAAGATTCTAGTCATTTGTAAAGTTCATTGATGGTTGGTTAACCAAATTTTTATGGTCAGCAAACCAGATATAAAACCAATTTTCTATGCATTTGTCGCATAGCTGAGCAATTTCATTTCATCCGTTTCGATCTCTGATTCGAGCAATATAACACTACTGTACGAATTTCACGAGTTTTATTTCCGTGTTAGCTATATTCTAAAGTTTGCTCAGCAATCCCATAATTCCTTAAAACCAGCGCATCAAATAGCTTCTGGTCAATCGATAAAATAAAGCCTAGTTCAATTGTCAGGTTTATAGTTGTTGATAAAGGTGAACGATTCCACTGTTAATCAGTTAATCTTTTCGTTAATCGATCTGTATCTGACTACAGTTATTTAAAGTAAATCATCTTCGGGTGGCCGACATGCTCAGGTCAGAGCATCAATACCATTCGTTTCGGTGTTCTGGGAGGTTGTAAGCTATGAAAAAGACTTGTCTAAATCATTCGTCAAGAGGACCATTAGATCAACGATACAGCTGAATGTGCGTCTGACTGTTCGAATAGGTCATGTGAGAAAACAAGTGAATGAATGAAATATTCAGGTCGGTGCACACTCCATTCTGGTTGAAAAGAGCACGATACTAGGTGCTGAACAATAGTGCATGCGCCCGAGTGCTGGAAATTTAATTTTTCTTGCGGAATGATCATCTTTTGGATGAAAGTTAAGCATTAGTGAGGAATTCATTGCCATATCTGGTTGAGCAATAATCACTTATCAACGCCAACTGTTGAGCAGGCTTCATTCAGTTCAGTGGAGCAAGCGATACTACTTCAAATGCGAATACATGGTGACGAGTCATTTTGGAACCTTTTCAGTGTTATCTTGCCTTTGCATGATCCAATAAGACTGCATTATGTCAATGTATTGAGGAAAATTCAGGTGCTAAACTTGGGCTGCATTCATTTTGTTGAAAGCATTCAAACCCTGACTCGATAATTCCCCTCTAATCGAAATAGCTCAATAAGATTTGTGGTATTCTTCATCACTTGTCGTGGGAACATACGCAAGAATGAAGCATATATTCTACTGCAGTCAACATAATCAATCATATAAGACTGAAGGAAGCAAGTGCCTGATATTGAGAAGCGACTGCATTCAACGAAAAAACTCTCAGGAGGCTTGTAGATGAAGAAAACTTGTTGTTTAGAAAATGAAAGCTTATGGTGATTATCTGGAATAGTTGTCAAAGGCAGCTGAGGAGAACGTGTTGCTCTTTTTTCAATTATTTCTTCGTTGATGAATGAGAATTTCTTGTTGAATTGCGTGCCTGATTGAAAAATTGATTCATGAACACGAATAAATCATCTGAAAGCGCGTCGATCTTAAGATGGCTTCATGTTTCAATAGGTGCTCATAATGGTTCATTCGCCGAGGCGTTAAATTGTTTCATTTTCATGCACTCACTCACTCATTCTTCATATGCTACGTGAAGAGAGCTGTTTCTTTATTTTGGCATATGCGTATAGCATCTACAGAAACAACATCAACGATGTTATGATCATTCGAATATTTCCTCATGAAAACATTGTTCTCTCCTCCAAAAAACTAACCATCTTGCTCATTCGAATGATCTTCTTTCAGTTATTGACTTTTGACTTTGGAGAATACATTGACATTCTTTTTTTCAACAAACAAATCGCTCATCGTGTAAACAAACAACATTCATGTGATGTATGTTACACCAAGTTTCAATAATGCTCCAATGTAGAAAAGAAACTACTCATCGAAATCAGTTCACATTCTCGATTAACTTGTTGGGCTTTCCACAATTAAAATACTTTTTTACAAGAGAAAAAATATCCCTATCGCAGAAATGACACCTCTCCTTGTGAAACATACTTGCAAAGGATCATCTTTCAATATTCAACGTTGTTCTAGAAACTGAGATTGTTGATGAGTGTCGAGTTTCAAATATTTAGATTTCAGATATCACAGTTGGTAACTCGAAAGAATTTCTCATTCACTCTCAGCGATCACTGCGTCTCGTCAGTCTGAATTGCAGACACCGCTGAGGAAGAAGTCTGTTCACTGCGTGAGCATCGAACTGATAAGGCTTCTACGAACGGATTAAATTTCGATCATTTGATGAGCTGAGTATGTTTCGTGCTCATTAAATATGCACACGTTCAGCAATCACTGCTAACTCACTTCGAGAAACGACAACATCCATTATGCCCAAAGTTGTCTAAAATACTCATCATTAATTGATCTAAAGCAAGTCTGGGTTGTGCATTTTGAAAATGTTGGCGATCAAGTCGGGGAAAAAGACAAAAATGCACTAATGAGGTGATTAGTGCTGCGAAGATATGGATAAACATGGATATGAGTAGATTGACCATTGAATATGGGATTTCACGCTGAAAACGAGTAATTTTCGTCGATATTATCTGGGAATCCTACTCGATTTTATAGATGAGGAAGAAAAGCTGTAGACAGAATATAGCATGATATGAATAGTGTAGTGGCTGATGTGCACCTAAGAAATGCGTGTGTGTTTGTGTGCCTATGTGGATGTATTGCTTGCATAATGACTGACTTAATTCATGCATTTTCAAAGGAATTATGTGGTGCTGATATCGATTGGAGAACGACGACACAGAGCATGCATGATGCTTGGTGCTGCTGCATACGACGACATCCAACTGAATAATGCTTGAGCAGCCTCAACAACTGACAACATTGTTCGTCGTAGATGATGAAGCCCAGTTGAAAAGATAGACGACGACGACGATTCATGCTGCATCACTCTCGAACCATGCATATCAGCTACACGGATGAATGTTGATCTTAGCTTACGGGTTGTTGGCACCAACTTGAATAGTGCCAGCAGCCACAAACTCGCTGCTTTTATGCGCGTATTTATTTGCGAGTGCCCACTAGAATCATCGACTATATCCATCCATTCACTAAAAAGTAATTTACTTACCAACTTTTTACTCCTCATCTTTCGTTGTTTATTCCAAAAGGCATTAGAGGCGTACTTGCTTATGTTGCATCTTATCCGACCAGAAACCTCACTTCCTACTCTATCAGCCGTTCATCAAATAACGTTAGCAATGAAAACTCTTCTTTATCCTCATAATCTGTGAACAATTTTCGCTTGATCATGTGATGCATGAGAATGTCGCTAATTATATTTTATGTTCGTAATGCCGAACTACTACATCCCCGTCCAGCGATGAGCATTGTGTATTATGTCGTTCAGATCGCTTGAATAACTCAGCAGTACTTTACTGAATTTCATTCAATTTGCATTATGGAATGTGTTATTGAAAAACGAGTAGTAATATGTCTTATTGACTAATTATGCACATTTTATAATATATGTTTGTTTATTGTTTGAGTCTTCGTGAAGTGACTCTTCATGTAAATTATTTTTGAGAGTATTTTTCATTTCGCTAACTCCGTTAGCATACGCTTTGCACGAATGCTTTTGACAGCATTTGCTAGTGAGCGATTGGAAAATTTTATTGTGAATGTAATTATGTTTGACCGAATTTTTTGAATAATTCCTCTTTTCAGAAATTTCTCCTCTCGTGGTACCTCTATTTAGCTGTTGGATTACATCGAGATTCGAGCAGTTACTTTTATGGGCAGTACATTTCAGAGTTTATTGCTCACTTCTCAGGCGTTTGCAATGAACATTGATTTCTTAACTACTTCGAAGTGAATTCAACACGATGCTTCTGTCATTTGCAATTTGCAGTCGTGTTTCCGTTGTCAATCGGTATGCAATAATAAGCTCTGTCCGGATGATTCACTAACTTTTATCCAATGTGTAATCATTAAATTTTTTTCGAGAATTGTATTATTTCAGCCTCTGAACAACATCAGTATTTAATTGCTACATAAATCTTCAAGAGGTCTTCATTTCTTCTCGGTGTTTGATGAGCATCCCTATGTGATTAATATGCTTAGTCCTCCTATGACAGTTTTCCCCAAAACGCTGTCATATAAGCGGTCATATTCTGAATGTTTGAAAGTTTTAACGTCCATCGCTCCACCTGAGACCAATCTAATATTCCGTCGAGAACTAAGAATACATTTTGAGAAAGAGTTGTAGTTTTTGAACTGAGAACGGAATCGAAATACTCATTGATTTAGCAGCAGCATCCATGTGGTTTCAACGGATTGATACTCCGTCCATCACTGGAATTTAGTGGCTTTTTGCAATGAACAACAACACAATACCCATTGTTATGAAATCGTGGTTATGAGTTAGCTGCAACACCGTTTTTTTTTCCGAACACTATTTTCAAGGGCGTCACCGCTCACCAAACTCTGAGCTTAGCCTAAGCCAACATCAAGTAAAACTTGTGTAAGATTCAGCCAAGATGACTTGATCAATAGTCAACGAAAGTGAACGGATGATTGAGTTGAGCCCTAAGAAACCTCGTCATCCTTTGAGAAAGACGCTTTTGGTAGTAGTTTCGTCATATGTTAGATTCACATCTGCCTCGAATTGCCTCGAATTGTGTTCATATACAATCGAAGTGTAATCAAACGTGATTGCAATGCATTCGGTCGCATTTCGCCTGATTGCGTTGTATGAATGCATTGGTATTGCTATTTCATCGGTATCAGTGAAATTCAAATGTTGCGCCCGAGTTCGAATTTTTAATTTTATGTTCAGTGCCATAACGATAACGATGACCATTATTCATATGGAATGAGCAACAATGACGCGTACTACTGATCCATCAGCATTCAACATTTCGTCATATGCACTCTGACGACGTGTTCCAAACTAGGAGTCGTCTCATAAAACAAACAAATCTTATGATGGCAACTATAATGCAAACACACACCGCCCTACTCGTACTCGTTACTTTTCACTGCTATCCACGAATGTCTTTGTGCTTCGCGAAGCTCAAGCGCACATGACATATGCAAACAAACTCTAGATCATAATGCCTGAATAGATTTTTCAATTTTTGATTGCATCAAACGACGATTTTATTCGATTAGGAAATGCTTCTTTCACTGTGCTTCTTCTTCTTCTTCCAACTTTTCGTCTTCTCTTTATTACGAGACAGACCGAGTGTCCGTCTGGGTTCATTGAATAGGAGTGTATAATTGCGTTTATTCAGTATCTTCGGCAAAATGTTCAGCGGAAAACATATTTTTCATTCAACGCATATAATGTATAATGATTCGTCTAACGGATCGATTTATCTGGTGGAGACGAGTACTGGAACATACAAATTTAAAGTACTATATTTTTTAGAAGTATTTTTCGTAAATACTAAGAAAGTCGATTAATTTCCACTACAAACAACAAACACATTGAATGGAAACTTCATTTGTCTAAATGATGGACAACGCTCTTTGATCCACGAGAAACGAATGATCGTCTTGTATTATGCCTTACCAAATGACTTTAAGCTTCATTCCACATCTAAGATCCTGTTTGACGTAATTCAATTCTTTTTGACTTTGTTATTAGCTGTTGTTCCATCACCGAAACTCTCCAGTCACTAATACCACTCTCTAGTCTCAACGGATGATCGAACCTCATTACAACAATTTCGTCATATAATTAAATGGAGTATGTCCAGAAAACAATAGGAAATTGCATTCAATTTCAATCTGCTTCGATGAATATTTGCCGGAATCGTGAAAGAAAACCCCTTTCGATATGCAAGTTTTGATTGGTCGCATAACCGTTCTCCATTTTTGCAAATTCTTATTCATCATTAGCTGTTCATGCTTCCAGTCACCAACAGCACACGATTATTCATGAGGTATTATCTTATGAGTCCTCATTGATCGAATTAATGCACAACCTATTGCTTAAACCTTATGCATTCCCTGCATTGTTTTTGTTGTGTTTTTCAGTATGCAATATTCATGACCTGAATTTTTTGGTGAAATTTTTCGGTGTTGACTGCTTTCTGAGTGCTCCTCAGGGTTCAGAATTGTTGAAAATTTAAAGGCAACATGAATGAGGAAACGATCTCGTTGAGAGGAACATTCAAAATGGTTGAGAGACTTGAACTCATTTGATTGTAAACATAACTGCTAATTATAAACTCAATTGATCAGACCGTTGTTGTGTACATTCATCTATCCATTCCCAGACGAACGATAACCATTTACCTAACAAGCATCACACTTCTTCATGCGTCTCGATTTAATTTCTTAAAGTGAATGCATAAATTACAGATGTCTCGTTACGTCCACTTTAGAAAAAAAAAACATTCATTTTCTATCCTCTTCTGCTGCAACCTCGAAAAGGTCATCTGACAATATTTTTATCTTCCATAACGCAATGTCAGTCTGATGAGACCCTAATAATTATGTGCTAATGTTGTGTTGGTGAAAAAGTTCAATTAAATTCAGCGATGCATTCCACGATTAGATGCAAGCGAAGGCATCGGAAACGGCAAAGTGCTGTCAGACGGAGCGTATCAGATCACTGGTGTATCAGAAGAATATATTAATTCACTGAGGTTAAGCAGTGATTCCAGGTTATTCGATCCTTCGAATTGTGATGAATTAATGCATTATAAACTTGCGCAAGAACTTTCATTCGATCTGCATAACGCCTTTCGATCAAACTCCTTCATATTGCTGCACTGAACTTGATTTCATTTGCATCAGTTGGTTATTTTGGAATCAGTATTGTATCTATTTGGAGCCTATTTAATCATAAATTAATTACGAAGCCTATTATTTATTTAATTAACACAGTGTTATTATGATAATGCAACTGCCTAAAATACTGCATATTGCATTGATATGCATCATGCGTTCGATATTCATCAGTTTGCTTCATAATTATGCACCCGATCAATTCACTAATGAATTCTTTCTTCAGTGACCATCTGCCAATTGTGATAATTTATTACGCATTCATTCAGCGCCTAACTGAAAGTGAGCGTATGACAGACATTTTGTGTTGCTTTGCGCGACTAATCTTGTTTGAAATTCTTATTTTCTTTTGCTTATGGCGTTGTTCTATTTGTGGATCAGCTTGAGATTTCACATCATATCTGCGAAGGAACTGCATCCAATGGAGCACATAATCACACTTAAGCTGCTATATCCACAACAAACTGAACGTTGCAAAATTCTTAAATTGCAAAATTCTTAAAATTCACAGCAATCTTCTTCTCACATGCCAACAACTTGCTGATGACGTGAATTCGTTTGGTGCTAATTGGATAAGTTTAAGAATGACGTTTCCACATGGCATTTTTTTCTGAAAGTTTTTATCATATGTCTTCTGCACTTGCCTGGAAGCTTGATCGATTGCTTGGACACAGCTGAAACAAATGGATATTAGTATGTAACTAGTGGAAGGAGGAGATATGATTAAATGGGCGGTGTTAATCGAGCAAAACATTCGGATGAGTACTTTGATAACGATGGCGACGGTTTTGTTATCAGTAACTTTGCGTGGCTTATTGCGAAATGCTAAACGTCCAAATATTCGCTCAACCTACGCTATTCACTTAGAGCAATGAAACTGAAAACTGCCAAAACAAAACGTAACGATTCATGAATATTTTAGCAACCTTTCAGTCTCACCACGTGTAGGGCACAATAGTGCACTACCAATTACTGCTAACCTTCGCAACATTCCCGATTTTCTTGTGCATCATTTCTAATTAATTTCGCACGGCTACAAACTGTTGCAAAAAAGTCACACCGTCATACATCCACGTTGTGTGTCTGGGAAATGTTCTTCGGATTGACACTCCGAGAATGTTCAACAAGCACTGTTCAACATTGATAAGATTGCATGAATCTTATTCATCTGTAGCACTTGAAAACAAATAAACGCTGAGAAAAGTCATGTTTGCTGCTTTTCACTCATGTCAAACATTCGAAAAGCAAATTTCTACGTAAGAGTACACGTTTGAAAATATGGTAGGTATTACTTACATTCATTTACCTGTACAATCAGCATGTACGTATGCAAATGTACTTGCACATTTTATTATCGCAATGGCTGTTCCTAATGGGTATGCATGGAGCGCTTGTGATGTGCTGTCCGCCGTTTCCGAGCAACATCCTAATGAAGCGATTTCTTTTGAAAGCTTTTTTGCTCGATTCGTTTGTTCAGTACCCCACTCCGTAATTGCGTATTTCATCAAATGCTTTTTCGGAGAGCATTCAAAGCAGTTCATTCAGCTAATCACTACCTATTTATATAATGGTCAATTGTGCATGTTCAGCTACATCCGTTATCGTGTTGTTTATGTGATGCTAGGTTATTGAACTAGAGATAAGTGGAATGGAAATTAATAGCCGAGAAAACATTACTTATTTATTGATTCCTCCGTTCGAACAAAACCCATCGAGTATGCGTGATCTCTGAGCAATTGAAACTGCGAATAATACGAAATTATTCTTTGACACAGTACCCTACAAACATCTCTTGTCCTTTTCAATCACATTCCCAGTAGACGTTTTCCTACTCAGTTCTTTCATGTGCTCAATAAAAAAATTTTTCTGAAAAAAAAATTTTCGAATCTGTAAACCCCGATTTGTTGAATTCGTTAGCGATGAACAAATAAACCAGCGAATTCATGGCACTCATCAAATCTAGTCGTCTATCTCAACACTGACACTGATCGGAACGGAAATTGGAAAATCATCCAGAAATATTTCCATCGTAAAATAAATGAGCACTTCTTGAGTTGTCAGTCAGTTTCGGAACCACGTTCTCATAGTACAGGGAGTCACCCTGTGCTGTTTGCTAGCTTGAATGAGTGTCCTTATTCTCGGAATGCTCCGAAAAGAACACACCTGCACACAATATTTCATATCGAGCACTCTTATGTGAATATGATCATGTTTGTATGAGAATATGCTATTATTCACTATTATTCAGTTCAAGTAGAAATGCTTGTTTTCTCATGGCTTCAATGATTCACTTGTTCAGAGCAACAACATAGTCATTGACTGGAAAGCAATTTCTAGAAGGAACATCAATTGCAAAAATTGATTATTGCCGAATGATTGTTTCAAATAGAGAATTATTCAGAAATTGTTGACTTGTTCATATGTGGCGATAACATACAATTTTTAGTTGTATTGCCAATTTAGTCTCTTCGAATTTTATGTGTTGACGAATATACAATTAAAATGATTCTTAATTGATACTTGAAATATTCATTAGTCATTATCGTCATCATCAAGCCACTCACTCTTCACTCAGAAGTATCAATGTTTGTATTCGATTACCGCAATAGACAATATCAACGTTATTTAATAGTGCAGTCAAGCTTTTTTTGCTCATTGTCAGTCTTCATCAGATTGGACACATTCATTCACATTGTTGTTACTTTAAAGATATCTGTCGCGTTTGTCACTTACCGCAAATTCTTTATCAAAATCACTCCCCATGAATACTTCGAGTGTCCACAAAACAAAACAACTCAACGTTTCGAACGCTTTCGAAGACAACTGCAAAAATCATTTTGCATTCAAATGAACGTGCTTCATTTTCAGCAGATACTCTCAGGCAGTGGAATTGTTGCGACAACAAATGCTTGCTCGAGATGTTTATAACAATGTATTCATGCACGTCCACGACATCGTCATCTTATAAATTATGGATTAACCATAGGTTTTATTTGGAATTGTTCCCCTACCGCGAGAGGAAATCTACTCGAAAATGTTCTGATCGAATCAAGTGGCTATATCTGTGTCAAATTGCTTCAGTATTCAGATTCATGTACACAATTCCTGCCTCTGAAGTGCGTTTGAATGCATGATAACGAAATGGTCGCATGCGCTTGCTTCTTAATTACTACTAACATCACCACTTATCGCAGAAAATGTACCATTTTCGGAGCTATTTTTGATTTATTTCTGTCGACACGTTTTTCCGTTAATGTTACATGCTTCCTCCTATTCCACTTGCTCAGAATGACAACGCATATTAAATATTACACTCTGTCAAGTAATTTATCATGGACTACACATTTTAATATTATTGACTTCAGGGAATGATATTTCCTCACTGCGCATATCGATAGTTTTTGTGTGTGAAATGTATTAAAAATTTATTATGAATGATAAACCAACGCGAAAACCCACAATGACAAGCAATTACAAGCGCGTTTCGCAAACAAGATTTTGGTCCACTATCTGGTTATTTGATCACATGACCACGCAAAGTGCATATGAAGATGAAACTAGCAATAACAACAAGTCTTGATCCTAGATCTGAGATTGAGTCTGAGCATTACCTTCTAACGTGATCGAAATTTCTGCAGTCGAAAGGTAAAGCGTGCATGAATGGTCAGCATCTGGAATACATTATGATTTCCCAATAATTTTATCTACTTAAATGCTGCATACCATAATTTGTATGCATTCATCTCTGCATGCTCCACTAAAATATTCATCATCACACGTGCAAATGTTTTTTCCAACATCGATTGCGCTAAGAAATCGTAGTCCTTGAGCGATTTTCCACCAGTAATTCTCCATCAGACGATCGGATGAAAGTGTTTGGAGTGTAATGTGATAGAGGTGGCAGCATGAAATTCATGAATCGCTGAAGTGGACATCCACGTACACAGACGGTTCTCAATGAAATTAATTTGCATTGATGTACGAGAATGCATTCATCGAAAAACATCAAATTGAATTACTGACACTGAATATTAATCGCAAGGATTTTGCCCATGCGATTAGCTGTATCGCTGGCGATCTGCACTCAAATGATGCATCCCCGTTAGTGCGTCGTGCATTGCATGCATCCGCTCGCTCATTCGGTGCTGTTTCTGACGGTTGCCGTGGGATCAGCCATGTAAAATATTTCATAATATCATAATTTGTGTTTCACTAAAACATTTTCTTATGGTCACATGACTCTAACGTCGTCATCTTTATCAACATGGTTACTGCAACGAGTTTACATCACTGAAAGAGGTGATTTTCTTTTATTCACTGAAAATGCGATCGTTGATTCATTAGAAATTGTTTTTGAACGCTTTAAGTTTTATCAATTCCACACGAAAGATTTTCTAATCGGTGAAAGACAACAGTTTGGAAACTTTCATGAACATCAACGATTTTTATCACTTTCCATTCGTTTGTTGAGTTTTGGAAGAGAGAAACAACGTATTGATCTGTTTATCAGAATTTGTTGCTCAGAAATTAAGCTGTTTATTATTATGTGAGATGTTTGAGGTGCGATGTCTGGTCACGTGATCCGCTGCCGTAATTAGCTCTGTTATATTTGTCTCTAATAGGCAAATCTATGGAAGTTGAATACCCAAATATATTACGGCGTCAGACTGAGTTGTGTTATCGTGCCGTCATTGTTGTTTTGCAGTCGGACTGAAATTATCGATAATGAAGAAGGGAATGAGCAGCCATTGCGTGCATTCTACTCATTTACTGGTGTTTTTGTGAAGGTTCCCGAGGGATCAACGATAAAGCACATTTCCCATCATAACATCATAATTTACCATTGTGACATCTCTTTCCTTCGATTATCAGTATCAGAAAAAACAGAGCACTGTTATTCTCACTCGAGCGGATTGATTGTCTCTTCACCGCAACTCGTCGAAAGAATTCTTCAGATCTTAACGTTTGGACGGTTGGACGTTCGGCATTCGTACGTTTTTCAGATTTTTCAGATTTATCACTGGTGAATGTCTCTGTATAGTTGCCTAGAATTCCGACTTCATCATCAAAGGGCATATTTCGTACAAGAGAAACGGAGGGTTTTGAAATATTCATTAGTTTTGTGATTACTCCTCTTGATTCGCTCAATTAACCTCTTACGTCATATGTGCACTGCAGTATATCTATCTGTAAATGTCACTTCCAAGTACTCTGATCCAGTCATATTCAGTTATTTACCTGATGCATTTGCAGAACAGCAACAAGAGTTCATGCACCCTTCTGTTGTGATATCTGCGATTTTCGTCATTCGTTTGGGTCATCTATTATGCACAGCTATAAATATTCCTTGTTAACTTTCATAGTTTACAATTTTCTTCAGAATCTCGAACATATTAGTTTCAAGGCAATTCTTTTCAGTGACCAATGCTATGAGTAGGAAGGCTTGAATTTAGTGTGAAGAAATTTCTTCCATCCGAAAAATCGATCCAGGAATGAGTAATTGAACAAGCTAATTAGTGCAGCGATATCTCGCAGCGATCCGCGAAACAGTAACCGAATATGATCCAACTAATCCGTGAAATTGAATCCCGCTCACAGCTGCCACATAAGATTAACAATGTATTCTGTGTGGGTATGAAGAATCATGTTGCGCTGGATTACATTCACTCCGAGAAATATTCTACCGTTGCACTTGATAAAAATGCACATATGGTCAATGCATAGAGGATGCTTTTCATTTTGAAGTTATTCTTCTTGATCGAACATCAATACGTTATCTACGTGGGCACTCACCACTGCTGACTGTTCGAGTCTATCCAACCTAGGCTGACGTAAAATTTCTATACATTTTATTCATATCCGCAACTGTTCATCAAAAATTTCTGTTCATGTCTATATTGGATTTTCGTTTTCACGTTCCATATTTTCGTTTAATTCACGGACTGTTCGTTGAAGAGCACAAGCATTATCAGTGAAAGTACCCTTCGTTTTTGAAATTTATAACAGAAATGCCTCACAGCTTTCTTTCATCCCGATCTCGTTGTGTGTCATTACTTTACGATTACATCGTTTTTAAACATTTATGGTGGTTGATCTACTGAGATTTTCTTTTAGTCTACCTACCAAAACTTTTCCATTTTTTGCCGATGAAAAGGCATTGTACGATCATTTTGCTATTGTTTTAGCAATAGAGATTGTTTGCTTCAATGAGAAGATAAGTTATGTGATGCGGAAAAATTCGAATGCTAAGAAATGTTCAGATGGCTTGATTTAAGAGTGGTTGGTATACCTAAAAGGAGGCTATACCATTGTCTCACCTTACTTCCTAGACACGATTGCGCTCAAATACGAGTGTATTTGCACGCACGCCATCAGAGTGTGAAAATGATGAGCTGATAATTTGAACCTTTCGGTGAAGTCTTTTCGCTAGAACAACGCGGATTGCGCAAAATGATTTAGTAGACGAATTGACTGAAACAGCGTTCATTATTCAAACGCATAAGTAAATGAACATTTGGTTTATTAAGTATTGCTCCTAAGAAACTGAAATGATGAGATACAATTGATCAAAGTCATGATCGTTTTATTTGGAACGCTAAATCATCCGTCAGCATGACGTTCACGAATAATGCAAATGGGTCTTGTCAAAGCACGATCGCGGATGCGTTGTTCGAAGTAAATTATGGCTGAGTGACTGAAATTTATGACTTCAATTGAAACCAACAACTGAACATGAATCATTTCCTACCGTATAATGTCTACAGTATGCGTTCCAGCAGAAACACATTGTCGAATTGCAAAGCGGTTGTCACACTTACACAAATCGTTCAGGCTGCTATCACTACCTCATGTTCGCTGTTGTCATCCCTTAGCCGTAAGAGTACTACTCCATTCCGAGAATCGATACGAGTATGTCGACAATATCAAATATGTTTTCCATCCATTTCACTCCTAGTCTCAGTTTATGCGCGTGTTTTTCCTCTTTCTCATCTATTTCAAGTATCACTTCTCGCATAATGTCATTTGTTGTTCACAGCAAACAAATTTCACAAACGCACGAAAAATGCGTGAATCTGCATGGAAAATAATGTTAGTCAATGCCTGGTAACTGTAGAGGTCTATTGTGGTTCGTCAAAACTTTATTATCATTCGCTCCAATTGCTGCAAATGTACACTGATTGTTGCCATCGATACGTTTGAAATATTCAAATGCTCATACGGTGATACCTAAACGAGACGTTGAACACGTCGAACTCATCAATTTCTCAGCAAGAAACAGGTATATTATAGCAAATGGCATGGTTAAAACCAAAATTTTGGAGCTCATGGATAACTTTGAATGATTGAAACGCAATTATATTCGTTTTTCATCGCTCGTAGTTTTGTGGCTGATTCTGCTTGTGACAGTTGAACGGAGTATTCGAATCATTGCTGTTGTTGACATTTTCGCGAAAATAGCTGTAGTTCTTACGAATGAATGGGCGTTTACCTCATTGAATGCTGGTCAATGCGATCGCATTTTTTCGACAATGGAAAATATCATATTTCATCATATGTCTGTTGGATGTGATTACGGCATGCATGATGTGATGCGGTTCGTTTTTCGCTTACATAGCGATTAAAGCATTCATAATCTTCATGCTTAGCGTCATCTCTTCAGTCTCATCTCTGAATCCTTCCATTGTTATGACCGCTTTGTCTTACTCAGTTCAGCAGTTTTCTTATGCACTCTTCTGATGAAACCAACTCCTTAACCATGACTCATTGATCCGTAGAGGTCTTATTCCCAAATCTAAGAGAATTTCCCTTTCTGGTCGAAACATTGCTTATGCTCATGGAATTTTCGTTGCATTAAAGCTGGACATTTCCAAATTTCCTCATATGAAGTGAACTCTTTGGAGATGTTTCGGCATCCTTCTACTCAGGCAGAACTTTTGGAGATCGACGATCTCTGAAGGTTCTGCCATGAGTGGATTTCACTTGTTCTATCGCCATGTGAAATGTACTGCTGGATGCGAATCGCTCCACCACAAGATCGTCGATCAAAAGCTATTTTTGAGTGTCATCTGCGACTGCATCAATCATCGTTTCACTATCATTCACTGATGTTGCTGTCCTCCTCGCAATTCAAATGTCAACAACTGCTCCAGGCTAAAAACGTCACAAAATGCATGTTTTCAACATTAACATACCAGCAATGCCACTCTGCATACGTGTACATACATATATCAGTTTAAGCATGTGTATATTTCATGACTGTTATCAAATGCGCAAATTTCCTTCATGCCTTCATGGCTCAATACCTTTATGGCGTCGTGCTCATATTTCTTGTGATGTTCACCGAGTTAATTATATCAAATTCTTGTGCTCCGGTAACTTACCTGTATAAAGTGGAACAGAATATGTCTCAAACATTCATCCAATTTTAATGATCGTTTCAATTTTCTCCAATAGTATGCTTCATATGATAAAGCCCGTTGGCTTGTTCTAATGAATTTTCAGTTACCAATGTATTTTCCGATAACTCTTCTGTTTTCCAATTTTTGCACACGATGATCAATTCAGCTGAATAATTTTCCTAGTAGTTGAATGAATATAAGTACAACGTTCATTTGCCTTTTCGCGAACAGTAGTGGCGATCGTTGCGTTGTATTGTTTCCGATGACAGTGACCGGAAATGCGATTGGATTTCAGATGCTCGGTGCGTCGAGCAGTGAGGAGGACGAAGATGACCGATTTGCGAATGACAACGATGACGCGTCTGAGGTTATTGTTCGCGCTGAATTGCAATTGTTTGTTTTGTGAACCGCAGCATATATTATTGTGTTCTTGTCAAGATTTTAACAATGCACTTTGATCGGACACGAATCGAGCGTTGCGACGAAGCATCATCGGATAAATATGCTCACAAAACTTTTAGTGTGATCATATAGTTCTGATTGGCTTCAGACAAGCTTGTGACAGGATGAAACAGCAATAATATTCCATCTTCCGGGTGGCATCCTTTCACTCACATGGCATGTCTGTTCATGTTATCCAGCCGAGTGATTAGTGTATATCAGTGAGTGTATATGAGCGGTATTTGAATGAACCATCAAGGAATCGTTTCAGATTTTATCAATACCACGAAGACGTCTACCCGCCTCAATTTCGCCTCGTTCCAATTCACCAGCCCCGTCCGATTCAATCTCACAGGCGAACTCGTTGATTCGTGGTGATTCAACACGAGCACGCAGAAATGATTCGATCACTTCCGGTGCGCCCACATTTCGATCGGTGAGGATGACAGCCTTGGATCTTTGTTGCACTCTATCGTTCTACTTTTATTTTAATGGGCCATAACATTTATTGTCATTGCAAACCGCTTCATGTTATTCGAACATTTAATAGTCTGTAGTTTGTGCCGAATTTTTCGACAACGAATTGCAAAAAGCAAACTGAAAAATGAGCATGCAAACGCGCGACAAATTGCTATGGTGTTTTTATGATTGACTGGAATGAAGCTAATCATTAACTCAGCTCCCATCAGTTCGAAAACATCACATCAACTAGGTTTCGTTCCAGTTAGTCTGCTCATATGTTGTGCGCACTGATTTAAATGAATGCTATGATTTCTAGAGTAGTAGTAAGCAGTTACATATGCCGCAAGTTGTGGGCCGTCCTGTTTTCGCTCAACTATCACAAGAGATCTCGGATGAGGAGGATGAATATACATCGAACGATCAGAGTACCCCTGCACATATGGCCACCGATTCAGCACCGAAATTCAGCAAAGAGGAAGAGGAACGAATGAAGTATTGCTTATAATCACTCACTATAATAATTTCTATGCGTCGTTGTTGTGTTCGTCATCTTGAAAGCAGCAGCACATTCCTATTGGTCGTTCACGTCTGGCATGCATTTGACTGACTGATAAGAATACAATTGGCAAAGCACTAATCGGAGCAGTCATATTTTCTCACCTTATAAGGAGCATTTCTTCATGAAATTCAATCGAGCATGGGAAATCGTTTGAAAACTGGCGATTTCTTTTGTTTACTTTCAAAATTTAGATACTTTCACGTTTACTTTATTGTTTCCTTAACGTTTTGCAGAGCCGAAATGGAAGAAGAAGAACGTAAAAGGAAGCTGCAATTGTACGTATTTGTTGCAAAATGTATCGCATATCACTTCAATGCGAAACAGCCAACTGATATGGCTAGACGACAGATGAAGGTTGTTATTTCTTGGTGCTTGCATATGACTTTAGGAAGAATGAAACAGAGGAGTGTGCAAATAATTGAGTCATCTGATGGAAATGAATCAATTGCAACACATATTTGATAAGGGTTTGTTGTAAAGTGTCCTGTGTGTATTTTCAGTTTCGACTGAAACTCGACTTGTGCTATCGAACCAGTAATTTATGTCAATGAAAGTAATATTTAAGATATCAACATGATGTTTTCACATCATTTTTGTGACACTTTATTCCGTCAAGCCACGTCGACCACTCATAATCTAGCGAAATTAGTTGCCAGTGAATAATTGCAGTGATAAGTGAGCATTATTAAATGGAAATAACAAACGTCTGATATACATATGACGTATATTGGCAGTTTATACTTGTTACCAAGATTAGAGGTGATCACGCGATCTTCAACTGCAATATGCAATAAATTCTTCACATGCGGTCATATGAAAAGGCAGTTTAATGAGCATGCTAGAAGCAATTACCAGTTCCTTTATCAGCTGCATATTACGTGCGAACGAAGCAGAATAGCACGCCATCGACAACAACGTTACCTTGACCATAATGTGTAAAATTAGAAATTTTTCGGAACTTCAAATGGAGTTAGGATGTGTAGAATTACAAGCGGATAAAACTTATTGATCTCTTGGATGTTTCATTTTTCTGGAACGCAGTGAATGGAGTTGATAATGGTAATAATGGTGTATTGACAATGGCATGCATGAATTGATAACGGTATATTGACATTGAAAGACGAAAGATTAATCTGCGGAACAATGACAGAGTGCAGCAGATGTTTTGTTGTGTTTACGTATCTAATTTGAGCGCAACTCGTGCCACTTGGTTCTACGTGATAAACAGATGAGTGCTCCATAACCAGAAGGAACAATTCGTGGTTTAGACAACGGAACTGAAAATGGAACTGATGTTCAACCATTGAAATCAGTTGCTTCGGATTTGAAGTCTTTGTGGTTCAATGATACATAATGACAGCTTTTCGTTTTGGTTCATGTGTCACGCACAGTATGAATTAACTCTATGATTTGTTCGGATTGAACAATGGTTATGGAAATTATACGATCGAAGATATGCTGCATTCATTCAGTGAAGTTAACGTTGACATGAGAAATTTGACGAAAATTTCAGGTGAATAAACAGGAACTTGCAAGGATAAAAGACCGTTTCCAGTCATTTCTGAAAGGGGAAACACAAATCGCTGCAGACGAAGCGTTCACGAAAGCAATCGAATCTTATTTCGAAGTGAGCCATCACAATTGTTTTCAGTTCTGCATTTGTTAATTCATCTTTCAATTGTCATCAGTTTTTGTTGATCGCCCTAAGTCTTCTCATTGATCAGAATATTGCAGGTTTTTCTGAAATCTGAACGTGTTCATAAGGTCGTACAAGCTGGAGGGTTCTCTCAATATGATTTTCGGGAGGTGAGTGATTCCGTTTTTGTTCCTTTGAACTTTTTCTAAAACTGCAGTGGATGCCTAACGTATTGGTGTTCACAGTGGAGAGGAATATGTGATGAAATCAGCTAAATTTCAGTGTCATTTGAAGTTTGCGAACACTTTTTAACAGCTTTCAGATATTCAATAAGGTCACACTTGTGAACATGGTGAGTTTCATTCGTTAGTTTCAGGTGTTTCGATGTAATGTCGAAAAACGAATACGTTCATTACCCGAAATTGATGGACTCTCAAAGGAGACCGTCTTGAATAGCTGGATGACAAAATTCGATACGATCATTCGTGGTGATGAAGAGGCACTTCAAGCTAGACAGGGCCGGTAGGTGATTGATAAATCCGTTGTCACTGATTGAGTCCTCACCGATTCGTGCTTACATCAATTCACTGTTGAGTAAGTGGAATGAATTGTAAATTGGATTTGCAGAGGACGATTACGTGGCGTGAATCAGTCGAATGCAGATCTAATCCTCCTGAAAGATCAACTCTACGATATGTTTCAACAGATTCTTTCTGTCAAAAAATTCGAGCATCAAATTATCTTCAACGCTTTGCAGGTGGGAACAACCAACAATGCATGAGATCATATGCGTTGAATGCGTAGGATTCAATCACTTTTGAATCATATGCCTGTGATGCAAATATAACTTCTTGCGATTGATTGATCAAACAATGCGATTATTTAATCGCATGCGATTGAAAAAATTGTTGAAAGTTTTCAATTCTTGTCTGAGCTTCCGCAAATTTTTCACTCTTCGGAAGGCCTGGCGAGAAACACTGTGTTTTTGGTCTTCAATGAAGCCTCAAGCGATTTAATGCAAAAAGCTTTGTTGAAACTCGAAGCGAAACGAAATGAACTCAGTGAAGAAATCATCGTAGCGGAGACACATTAAGAATCAATTGTTTCAGCTGGATAATCCTGATGAACAAGCGGCTGCAATAAGGCGCGAAGTTGCAACTCGAGAGGAGGCACTTCGAGACATATCCAGGGTATGACCAATCCTATTTATTATCTCTAAATCATGCATAGCATTCGAATCACCAATTTCAAACATACTCACACCTCGCAACGATTTCGTTTCGTTCATGCTGCACTTAGTTCCATTGATTGCATGGCGTTTCCACTATTTGATCACCATGATCGACCGAATTATCAGCTACAATAAATAGTGCTGACTATATGATGCTGTTCAAATTCTTATAGTTCTTACTAAGGTCTTCCACAAGCGACCTTTCCGCTTGACGATCTCATCTCCTTATCGCTTAGAAAGTCACCTGAAGGTCTTTCCAGTCACGTTTCGGTGCGCATGCAAATAGATATTCAGTTGTTGATTGATAAAAAAAGTGGATTCAGTTGTTGTTGCTGAATTTTCAGATGAAAAAATTGATGCCGAAGTTTGTTGTAAAAGATATGGAGACGTTGTTCATCGATGAGACACGACAGTCAATCAACCTGCTCATTAGTAATCTGGAATCAGTGCCGGTCACTCCGAGAGGTCAAACTGTTGGCGGTCGTAAGAAGGATTCAAAAAGCCGAAGCAGGTTCTTAAGGTTTTGATCTTTGTCGATGTTGTTGATTGGATGCTAAAAGTAATAGTTTCAACGCTTTTTTGGACTGCAAAACTTTGCTTGCTATTACGACAAAACGGTGATTCTCGCTCTGAACTGTGTTCTCACTCAATATGACGTGGTGTACGATTCAACAGTTCACTGCTGAATGGTCAAAATTGAAGGAAAGATATGAATTGTGTTGTCACAATAAATCCGTTGCATTTGTATATGGCAACGTATTTGATCAGCGATTTTTATATGAATGATATTATATAATCAGTTTGACGGATGTGCTGAGTGCGCAAGGAGCATTTCAGTTTTTGTTGCATATCCATACGTATGAAAAACTATTGGCCGATTGAGAAGCCCTAATGGAGTCGGGTCGTACTCATAGAGAAGTCTCAAAGAAAAATGCATCTGCTCATCAGCAAGTATCAAAAAAATGACTTGATTCAAACCGAGTAAAATAGTAAATTCCTGGAGCTGAAGGAAAAATGAAAGCAATGATCACTTTCTGAATTAAGAATGATTCTTCCAAGCTAACATTACGATAAAATACTGAAGGTGGGAAGAACTGGAGTTGGTGTCACTTAATGAATGCATCGCATATAGTTCATTCATGCACGTCAGCGTTACTCTCTTCAGATCTAGTCGTTTTGCTGGCTTCTCGCTGCTAAACTTGATTAATTTGTTATCTCGTATCATTTCAATCCTTCCACTAAATCGAAGAGATTAACTTTTTCTAGTATGCTTTTAACATCCATCATCAAATGATTGCAAAATACCAAACTTCTCTGCTCCATCTACATTTATGTCGATCACATCTGATGGTGCACACTTTCCAGCTCTCCCTGAATCCTGTCTCCCAATTTTTCAGTTTTCTTTTCTGGTGAAAAGTTTTCGTGCTAAGGATCGTATGGCGCTGATCGCAGTTCCATGAATTTATGTTACGCTCAAGATTGCTCCAAATATCCACAATAAAATTAATACAAGTCACCAAAAAATTACGCCACACACATTTTTTCGCATTTATAACCTCTTGAGTAGTCTGATAATTCATACGATTGTTTGTGCAATTTAAAAATCATTTGATCGTAGTGGAGCAGCCGTATAATTGATGCAATTTTATTGAAACAGCAAATGAACCGTCATCAAACTAGATTGCCTCAGTCTCATTGAAGTCTCCTCAAGTCGAAAACTCATGCGCTTTAATTTTATGCTCGTTAACGAAAGATAGCTGAAACAAATACTTAATTGGAATGTAATGGATGACTGCAATTCTTCACGTCGTTGTTTCACATGCAAAGTCCTTGTTACAAAGAAACAACACAAGCAGAATTTGTTTTGAATGGAGTCATGCATGCCGGTTTTGCCGTGTCTACTTGGATGATGATGAATAGCCGTAAATATCTAACGTTTAGTCCGATGCATTTGTCTAGAATTGTTGCGTACACATGTGATAGGTCAATGAACACCGCACGTTGTTGTTCTGATGTAAGTGATTAGTCGGAAGTGATTATTTTGTAGGTAGCGATTGATTTTGTTTAGTGGTTTTGCGAAATGTAGTGTTGTTAAGGTTCATAGAGACTTAGTCTTTAGAAAAAAGTCGACTGGTCGTGATACTGTTTATTAAATTTTCACTTTTCACGAACAACACTCAATTGAGGATGAATGTGATCAGCAGATAGCAGTCAGTGACGTGCTCGGCTACCGCTGATGTATTAGCTGATAATCACGAAACAAGCACAACTGTTTCATGTTCCGTTCACGAAGCACATTCTTGACGATTGACTTAAGAAGACTGGCATGATAGAACGGTCTTGTAATTGTTAGATATAAAATATTTGTAGAAAAATGGCCGTGAGAAAGCGTAGTTAAGCATGCTGACTGATTCAGTCAAATCAAGTTCCTAGTTGTTGAGGATAGTATCCGGTTGTCACCGGTTCACATGATCAGTTAGTCGTCTCAGCAGTGAATTTCGTCGTCAACTAGCGATGAACCTTCGATTTCATTCGCACCTTCATTTCACATCTGATGAATGACATGAAGCTATTCTATCTCCATTTCATTTACAGTCATTTCAGTTTTAGTGCAATTATCTGCGCAATGTACTGAAGATTGACACTATGATAAATACTTCTATAGGACATATGATGCGGATCAATTGTTGATCGTCGTTCACCTATCCTACTAATAAGCGAAGTTCTTCTCTGGTGATTGGCCAACGGTCCATCCGGAAATCATCCGATGTTAACCAGTTAATTGAAATCGGCCAATTTAATGATTGTGAGAAGTTGATGTGTGATATTATGTATATGTATGTGTGTTCATGTTAATGGTTTGAATGCCAAGTGTGCCGTTATCATTCAGGAATTTGGATATTTGATGGAGTGTTCAAACTAATAGCGTTGTAGTTTTAGATCACGAAGTATCGAAGACCTCTCACTTTTCAACAGGTTTGCTTTCAGTAGTACACCAGCATGCACCACCGAATACTTCCAGTTGTTTGCTCAGTGTTATATTCTTGCATGCGCTCTTCATTTCCGTGATACGGTCCTTCTCAGAATCAATCCAAATGGTCACTGTTACCAGCAAGTAGTTCTTTGTTCCGGAGACAAACGCTTTTTCTGCGATGGAAGGATTTTATCGCAATCCTACTGCATGCGTTTCTGTGTATCGACATCGACGGATGCATTTATTTCACATAGGATATTATCGTTCCTGGAAACTGCGATTGCTTTTTCATCAACCGCAGTTGTCTTGTATGTATGGATTGGATTCGCAAGAAGTCACAGTACACAATGATTTTGATCGATTCCGATCAACCAATTAATGTTATCCATACTGAGATGCGTAAAGCATGGATCAGTTGATTGACCTACTATACTTCTCTATAAGTTCCGTTCACAGCATATTTCCAAGCAAATCAGTTGCAGCATTGAATAATGTTCCATTTATCCTCACATAAGCAACTTCTGATAATTTACACTAAAAAGTAAATTGGCTCGAGCCTTTCGTTGCTCGAATAATTCTTACGTTGACCGCAAAAAACGGCATTCCGCTTGATAAGCACGTCAGGAAATAACATGACCATCGTCAGTGAAACGAACAAGTCAGAGTGGTGTCAGAAGGAAACTCATCATCAGCATATTGCAAAACTGATCCAGATCATCTTCAAAAGTGAATTGAGGATAATTGGTTAAGGAAGGCATGAGCGATTCACTCCGGTGCTCAGCAACTTTGTTGATTATCCATGCGACGTTTTCATCAAATGAAAGATCTTTTCTAAAAGTTTGCTATTCCAGAAAATTTTGTTGACAAGGTGTGAAAAGAAATCGCATTCGCAATCGTTTTCCGATAGAAATTTTCGGTGCTGTTTTTGTGTGTACAACGACGCCGAACTCATGGATATTATGAAACATCAGTTTCGTTCCTACCTACCTAATTTATGGAAGGAAGCCTATTGTGATCGCAGAGGATCATAGAACTGCACAAACTTATCGAAACAAGTTGAATTAGCAGGACAAAACTGAGGATAATCGATTCAAGAAGTTTTCATTGATGACAGTTGACGTGTGTTGGTTTCGTTGTGCAGTGCGTTGCTATTTGTGGTTGTTTATTGACGCTTTGTTTTATGATTGCAATTGTGTGGAGTGCCGGCAAGATTCTGATAAGTTGTTGCATTCAGTTTGAAGAGGAGGACGAGTTCGATGTCGTTGAGCAAAGGGGACAGTGATGATGATGTCGCACTAACAAAGAATGACGTCGTCTTATCGTTCAATTTAGAGGTTCCCGTTTCATTGTCACTGAGCATTTGAGATTCTTGGACGTGAACCTAACGAGCGATTGCACTGATTTGTTACGAAGCGTTCTGCGTTTTTAGGTTGTTGTAATGGAAGTGCAGAACTTGAAATCTCTTTCACCGAACAAGATAGTCTATTGTACCATGGAAGTGGATGGCTGCTCAAAACTGCAAACTGATCACGCCGAAGCATCGAAACCATCGTGAGTTCGCTAGCAGTCACGTGTGACTTTGTTCAAGTATTTGGAGCAGTGTGCCGTGTAAAGCATTTAGTATTAGTTGAAATTTAAAGTGGTTGGAATTCCCGATGACAGTACAAGCTAAGCTCAATGTCTACTTATCTATGCATATTCTCAGCAAACTCTCTTCAATTCACAACTTGCTCTGTCATTTCATCACTTTTATTCCGTGATCCCATACTAGCTCAAGGCAAACGCTAATAAGTAGACGACTTCTAGATGATAGTTCAAAGAAGCTTTTCGTGAATCACTGAAGAGAAGAGCATGCTTGAAAAGATGATTTGTTGCTTTAAAGCGATTAATATTTGCAGATGGGACACGCAGGGTGATTTTACAACCAAACATCCGTTACCAACTGTTAAGGTCAAACTGTACACTGAGATAAAGAGCATTGTTGCCTTCGAAGACAAGGAACTCGGCAAGGTAAGTGGATTAATTTGTGATCAGAATTGAACCAACAGAATAACCTTATTGTTGAAGAGTGGCTGAAATTTATTCAAGTGGTTGAACCTCGCTATGTTATCATGTTGATCACACGATTTAGCTCAATTATTTATTACACTCCAAACATGTTGGTGAAATCAACTGGAAATATGCATGGCCAGCAAATTCCTGCTATTCGATAGGGATTCCCTGTGTGGAATCAAGCTCTCGTTATCGTATCTCATGTCTTTGAGATACTGTTAATGAAAGAATCGACATTATGTTATTTCGTCAACATTATGCAACTGTTTGTTGGATTGACTTTCAGGTTGTAATCAGGCCAACACCGAATTGTTCGAGGACACCGGAATGGTACAAAATGACCGTTCCCAAGAATAGTGCAGATCAGACGTTAAAGATAAGGATAGCGATTCGTGTTGAAAAACCACCAAATCTCAAATATTGCGGGTATTGTTATGCGATGGGGAGGATAGCATGGAAGAAGTGGAAAAGGAGGTTCTTTTGTCTTGTACAGGTCGGTTTTGTGCAAATCCTCTCGAACATCATCACATGGTTGTGTGATCAATCGGTGAATGTCAAAACCACATACAAGTATTTGTTTTAGCATGAACCAAAAGCCATGATCAAGGAATGCTCCTCCCAAAAAATGTCGTCTGTTTTGCAAAAACAAATGCCCAATTTCCAGGTTTCTCAGTACGCGTTCGCAGTGTGCAGTTATCGCGAAAAGAAAGCAGATCCTACCGAGTTCATCCAACTGGATGGATTCACTATTGATTATATGCCCGAACCAGATCCTGGTATGCCATTTGATCTTGTTACAATCGCTGTTCAAGTCAAGTCAATTCCCTCCATACTTCTCTTAACATATCTAATCTTACTGACGACTAAAAGAAATGCGACTAGGAATATTTTTGAGCATTTGCGATATTTTTTTGAAGATTTTATGCTTTAGAGCTTTACAATCAAGGTGGAAAACATTTCTTCACCGCAATAAAGGAAGGTGATGAATTGAAGTTTGCGACCGATGATGAAAATGAACGACATCTTTGGGTACAGGTATGTTGTTGTCCTTATACTAATCATATCCAAGCAAGATTTTGATTCTTCATCTTGAAACGGACGTGCAACCGTTTTAATTTCAGGCACTCTATCGTGCAACAGGACAAGCCTATAAACCCGTTCCACCGAAACAATCTTCCGCGGTACCCTCAAAAGCACAAGGTTTTGCTGATAAGGCGAGTAAGCATGGAATGGATGAGCTGATACAAGCAGAACCTTTGTCGTTTAATCACGATCACCTCTTCAGTAAACTGCAGTCATTAACACTCGATTTTCGATTGAAAGAGCCCATATGCTCACTGGTAATCGCTTACTTCCTAGTGCATCCATATCTCACCCGCATATAATGTTTCAAGATGAATGCTTCATAGACGTTTTGAATCGAGCACAAATTCATCGCGTTAACAATTATTGTTACTGATCATCCGTGTGAACTGCATAAATGAAATGTTCCAAATGGTCATAATCGCTGAACGCTACTAATAGAATTCATTGGGCAGGGTTGGTTCTCACCTGGTCAGGTGTTCGTACTTGATGAGTATTGTGCTCGATATATGGTGCGAGGATGCCATCGTTATGTCTCACTTCTCAACGATTTGCTCAATAAGGCCGATGAGGGACACCTCGTTGACCCGACCCTAATGCACTATTCATTTGCCTTTTGTGCTTCACATGTTCATGGCAATAGGTTCATTCCATTCATTTTTTGACATTTTCATTTGAGTCTCTTAACGCAGTTATAACACAGCACGTATTTGCCATGAAATATTCAAATGAAGCTGTAATAATTTGAAGAACATTTAACGTAAGTTTGTAATGTATTCTTGAAATATATGAGGAGTAGTTACTAATTGCCATGAATGCAGGCCAGATGGCGTCGGAACGGTTACGCTTGAGGAAAAAGAAAGGTTTCAAGAAGTGAAAGAGAGGTTGAGGACGTTGCTGGAAAAACAAATCACCAATTTCAGGTGAGCAGTGCTTGTCTCAAATAGAGGCGAATTTTTCTTTTCGTGATCGATGATAATAACGAGTTTTTATTTGGGGGTTTAATCATGTTGTGTGGAACTGTTCATTGATTGCATCAGACAGCCACGGTTATTCAGCAAATTTCCATAATACTTACAATAATTGTACCTGTAAAAAGTTAGATTCATAACTAATGGACTTTGCTTGAAATGGATCTGACATTGAACGCAATTTTGGTGTCTTCTTGCAAGCTCTCCGTAGTGACTGTGATGTTGAGCAATTGCGTTTTCGTTTCCAATTGGTTTGTGTCACTGTATAGTCAAATTTCAGATATTGTTTCCCGTTTGGTCGTCCTGAAGGAGCTCTCAAAGGGACGCTTTCGCTTCTCGAGAGGGTGGGTAACTTGTCTGAATATTTCGTAATTATAATTCCGCAGTAACATGCGGATTTATATTAAGAAATGTTACCAGCACACTGTATTGCGTGCATACTGAATTTTACCGTTTATTATTTGTGAATATGCACGAATTTTTGTTTAGTTCTACAATATTTAGCTAAAGAAAAAATCACTGATTGATTCAAATGGATGTATTTTGATGAATAAAATTGCGAATTCTTCAGCGAATAAATTGGAGTATTTGAATGCATTAGGGAAGACGCCTTATCGTGGCATTTATGACCAAGTGCATTAAATTTTGGAAGAGCAGTCTAAAAGATTTCACTTGAATTTATTATTTGAAGAGCAGCAGAATAGGTAGCGTTATGAGTGAATTCCTCGTGAGACTGTAATCAAGTAGACACTTTAAAGGTTTTGATGAAGGATGTTGTTTCACCAGTGCCTCCGGATGAAGTACGTAATGTGATTCGAAAATGCCTGGAAGATGCGGCATTGGTGAATTACACACGAATATGCAACGAAGCAAAGCTTGAGCGTGAGCTTTTACACCAAGGTTATTCAAATACGGTTATGCATGCATTACTATTGTTAATGCATGCGCTAGATTAGAACACTTAGACGAATTCGTAGAAATTGCAAATGATTTGCTCTCGCATAAACCATTACTTTAACAAGGGCTTCTAGTATGAACAATTGATCCATATATCTGAATTGCCTTAATTGATGAAAAGGTTTTGTTTTGAAAGCTGGTATCGAATGGATTGACTCATTTGTGATTGCATCAGCACTGAGTAGTGTTTCATGATCCTCGAATAGGAATGCATGAAGTGATGACCGTAGTTGTGCGGCTTTCTTGAATCACCAATGGCGCATGCACGATGCGATGCTTGAGTGAGTGCGTTAGTCGGTAGTGTCATTAGAATGTTTATAATTTCAATGCGATCATCATTCATTCAGTTATTCGAGCACTGTTCTTCTCACGTTTCCGTAGTCGTTTCGTTGAGTCACGTTGCTGTTGTTAGTTTTCGGCACGCAAAGAATTGCTCAATCGAACATATCGTCTGAAGTATTCTCAGTCCCAGTTCCAGTATCAATGTCACGAGAGGTTCTCATCGAAACATTCGCGCATCAATTAAGGGTGCCGCCTACCAAGAAATGAAGATTTTCCTAGTCGTCTCCAGCTCTTGTGACAGTAGTATTCGGGAAATGTGTTGAAAATACTTGAGTGTTGTTCGCGTTGTGTGATATTCAAAAGCTTCCATTCTGTTAACGCTCCGTTCTAGATGAACAACTCCTGGGACAGTTCAAATTTAGCGATTCTTGCTAACCGAAAACGGTTTGCTCCAAGCACATTCCATTCCGTAGTGTTTAAGCAGCAATGAATGCAGTTGTTTTTGGGTAGTTCGTTTGGTGCGTATTGATCATTCAACTAGATCGCGTTCAGCTTATTTTCAACGTTCCCTTTGCTTGGTTTTATGAAGTGAATGGAGCTCGGCTTATGCATTTTTGTTTTCTTCAGAACGTATGGGTGTCGATGTGAGTCCACAGCAACGAATAGAAGATATGATACGAGTCACTGAATATTGCATCGACCTTCTGAAGGAGAACGAGGAACATCATGGCGAGGTAACTTGATCTTTTCATCCACAATGAGTCGAGTAAAAACTCGCTAGGGATTGAAAATAGCATATTTGCTGGTTTCATCGTCGTTGTTGAAAATGATTCTGAAGTGATTGGTAAATTATGCGGATCGATTCTTATTGATGAAGTGGTTAGGGAAGGATAGGTTTGTGTGTTATTGTTACTGACATTGTTGAATGAAATCGATTGAATAATGAAAACATTTCAGCAATTCCGAGGGGTAAGTCGCCTTCTGAGGTGACCCAATGCGGTGAACCATATTTTGCTTAACGTAGAGCACACAAGCAATGAGATGCTGGAAGTAGTGAATTTTGACACATCCACAGTCACGTCTGCTAGATTTTCACTAGTCAATTGATCAGTTGTCACTAGGCTCGATCTGTCACAGTTGAAACGAGCCAGTCTCCAGGGCACTAATACAACACAGCATGAAGCTAGCTGCATTGATCACTGAAAACGCTGCATGACCGATCGATCCAATGCCCACATTCGAATTTGTTTTGTTTTTTTTGCAATGCTCTCAGAACCGTTTTAGGACATCCATGTTTCAGTTGTTAACATTAGAGGAATTTTTCTCATTTCTTGAGTTCTTGAGTCGGCCGGTGTACTGTTGATCTGTTTCAAGCTGATTTGCATGCTGTTTGAAAATGTTTTTCAAATCCACCACAGAAAAAGATGCTCCCAAAGAATCTATCTGATCACACTGAAGATGGTTCTCGCACTCTGTCTTTCTGATGGGTGTCGGTCGCTGTTCATTTCAACTTATTCGAACTGACCTGTTAGAAGCGTTGTTGACCGCGCATGTCCATCAGTAACAACAGTTGCGATTTGCCATCTCAGTGCGTCTTAACAATAAAAATCTGTTTAGGGGTTACATTTCATCGATGATCATTAGTCCAGTCACAACTATTGGAATAATTTCGAAGTTGTCAATTTTTCAATACCAGCATCTTTGCGCTTGCGAATATTCATTTGATTGATGCACCACGTTGACGTTCATTCCCTTCAAATCCTACCTTTAATTCATGATCCATCCGTAAATCGCTTTGAACATTCCTCTGAGCAGCTTTCTTTATCCCAGCACACGGTGAATCCTCATGATTGGAAATCACCAGGTTGTTTTGTACCTACTATCGTTACCACCATTTGGCTTTGATTGCCACCGCCGCATTTTCACCATCGATTTCTATCCGCTAAACATTCATTGTCGCTTATAATGCTTTGAACTGTTTCTGTGGAATAGCCATGAAAGAATTTTTCGTTAGTGAGCAGAAGTTCGCTAGAAAATCAACTGATCGAAACTGATCGTCCCATTTTGAGTGCCGTTCGAGATACCGAGTGAACTGTTTGTTTGAAATTTTAATTGATGTAAAGTGATGGATGTATGTTCAATTTGTTGAGATTATAAAGGATGGTTGCTCTTCGTAAGTAGGCTGCTTTACTGCACTCGCGCATAGTTTGAAGTTGGTTCGTCTTTGTCTTTTCGGCGAATGGGAGATTCACGAGTTGCAATATATTTGTTTGAGGATTGTTGAAGATGAGGAAATGAATCGCATGTGAAGAGATTGAAAAAGAAATTCTTTCGTTTTACAGCGCCACTTTCTCAGATCAACACTTCTAGGTCATTTCTGCAGATTAGCATCTTTACTGCACGCCTTGCTATGGGTTCTCTAACAATCTGCTAGAACTGTACATAAATCTCTTATAGACCACATCACACATCCACACAGGCTTGAATGTATCCGTTGGTCAGCTAGCGTTGATCCACTCGGAATATATGAGAAATATAAAATATCTTATGGAAATGCTTGGGCTTCTATGAGCACAGAAAAGTTTTTGAGGAGATTCGATTCTAAAATGTGCCGCAGAGTTTGCTGCTATCTTGAACATGAATGAATTTGTAATTTGTGCAAGCAGTTTGTTTGTTCAAGTCGTACGCGTTTTAAATGTGCACAAACTATTCACTACAAATCAGTTGCGTTGATTATGTGTGAGTGCTTTGAAACCGTTACAAAAACTTAATTGGCTTAAGATCCGACATAAGAATAATGTACACAGAGAGTAAGAGCACCTTCATGCTGTCGGCATTCGAAAAGATACATTGAAGTTTATGGTCTAGCTGAGCATTCAAGGTGATGAATTTCTACTGGTTTGTGCTAAAAATCCAGAATGTGTAGTTGATGATTGGACACTATGAATTGCTGTTTGAATTGCTTATGCTTCAATTGCATGGCTGAACGCTTCAAAGTAGTTTTTCATTAGAAGGGTGAGTACCATATGCTGGTGTAACGCCCATGTTTTATTCAGCCATAGTGCAGCCACCCTGTTTTCATCCCCTCAGTATATCTTCACCGTAAGTGTTGATCCCGTCATTAAGAGGTGTATTCTCGTAACGGGACTGATTACCCACGGGAAGATACTACATCTCACACTGCACGTATTGTTGAAGAAATTGGAAATTGATTGATTGGAGAATTGTTGAAAGAGGATCACTTTTATGGTTCCATAATAGCTTATTCATCGGTATCTCGTTTGAACCATTGTGCGATCAACTAGTGCAAATATTTGAGGAGGGATAAACTGGCCAGCTTGAACCTCATTGACCGTTATCAGAGTTATCAGTAAGCTTATTTTCCTATGAAGACTCATCGTATAATAGATTCAGTGTGTAAAGTATTACTATGCTGTAAGTTTTACATGATATTCCACCCAAACTGAGTGCCACCGTTCGTCATGATCCCACGATGTATTCATGTGTCCAAGAATGTACAAATGTTGTTCAACAATAATGTGTGCCGTTGCAAGTGATCATTCACGCATTTTACCCTAGCACACACACACATGTCTCAGAAACTCGTTGATCACTTCGTTTCGTTCAAGGCATTCGCATGGTTCAGTGATCTGTTGGCGGATCATTCAGAAATTTTTTGGTCGTTATTCTCTGTGGATTTGGACGCAGCGCTTGAAGTTCAACCACAAGATTCATGGGATTCGTTTCCGTTGTTTCAGCTTCTCAATGATTTCTTGTGCAGTGAACGTGAGTTCTTGCATACTTATCTCGTCAGTACAACAACATTTCATACAGCTATCAGTCCAGATCAATAGGATCGTTTTAAAATGCGGACTGTGAATTGGTGAAGAAGCGTAAGGATGTTTGAAATGTCTGAGAGAATCTGTCTTAAACGTATGTGAAAACTGGGTGTCTCTTGCAGCAACCCTCAAAAATGGCGTTTTTCACAGCAAGCTAGTTCAACAGTTCTCGCCGCTCGTTGTGCGTTATGTGGATCTAATGGAGCATTCGATCTCTCAGTCAATTGAGAAGGGTTTCGCCAGGGAGAAATGGGAACTGCGCAAGTGAGTTCGTTTAATTTGCTTGTGATGTCCTTTCCGATTCTATTCGCCAGCCATAACAATTCACAGTCATTCTGTATATTCATCTTTGTTATCAAGATTGCCAATGTTAAATCATTTGGCTTTAACATCATTCCACTTCGATGTTGAAGACAAAGTTGAGTATGATTCTAGGGATGGATGTGCAACATCAGAGGATATCTACTGGAAATTGGATGCGTTGCAAGGATTCGTGCAAGATCTGAACTGGCCTGAAGAAGAGTTTGCAAAATACTTACAAGTTCGAATGAAAGCACTCGCGAGTGAAATGATCAGTAAATGTGCCAACTGGTATGCGATGATAACATTTCTAATGTTCTCTGTTATGTTACAAAATGCGATAGTATAAAGCGGCTTATCACAAAAATTGTTGGCTTACAGCAGCGGCATGATTCAAAAACGTTGTTTTGACTGGTGAGCCAGCCAATTGCGAAAAGTCATTGTCTGTTCAACAGATTCTGATCTCTCTGAACTGTGAGCAAGTGTTTTGCGGTTTCCAGCGATCATTTTCCTCACTCTTTCAGTACATATCAATGTTTCGATGGTTTTATGCAAAGAGCTCGCAAATCAACAGACTATGTGCTTCCGTCCGAAGTTTGCGTTATGATTAACGTGATATTCTCATCAAAATCTCGTGCCACAAAGTTAACGATCGATTCCGGAGAGGTTTCTTTCAAGTTGCAATTATACGCACTTTTCATGTTCTGGTTTTTTCAGAAAGAATTGATTCATAGTCTCAATAAGGGTCGCTGAAGAGATTTATTGTGGAGTGTTAAGAAAGTTCAGTGAATAATACCCATTTCAGTATAAATATCAATCAAAACTCGACGAGACATTGGAGACGATGTTGAGAGATATGGAAACATGCATGCAAGATAAGGTTCTTTCTTTTAATCTGCATTGACTGTTTCTATTTTTGCTTGCAAGCAGGCTTCCCTCCCAAAAACAACGAATGTTCTTGAGAGGACAAGGGTGTCTCATGTAATGTGAACTAGGTAAGCAGCAAACTTTCAATGACAATTTACGTCGCTTTGTTGGTGATTGAGATTTGTACTTATTGAACTTTTTTATTCAACATTCTTACCAATGAAACGATTAGAGTGTTGTTGGATCGATTGAATCTTAACAATGAATTAAAATTGTTGCAGTTGTTGTCGGTATTGGAATATGTTCTCTCAAAATTGGCACGTTACGACGAAGGCAATCCAATTGGAGCGTTGCTATCAATAGCGGTAAGTTCGAAAAGTGCAGCCTTATCGAAAACCTTCCATTAAAATAATACAATGTCAATAAGATAAATGAATATTTTATCCAGTAATCAAAAAGTTCATCTCTTCGTGCCAACATCAGTGCGTAATGGGAATAATGTCGCCTTCTCACAGTTATTTCTATTTGAATATTTCAGCCGAAACCGACATCAATTTTCTCGAAGATGAAGAACATTGTTGGTGATCAAAGCCTAGCTCATTTGACTGGCTCCAGTTCATCAAGTCCCGCAACTCCGGTAAATCGATCATCATCTGCATTTGTTGTCCGCCTCTAATGAACTGCAAAAGAATTCTCTGAGTTGTTTTTGTTTCGGCCTTTCCGAATCCCCGACAGCAATTTTTGCATCATGCACATCTGCATCCATGCAGACATATTTTCGTTGTTCATTCTCGATATAAGAAAAAAAAAACTAATCGCTACATATAATACCGATGGTTTGATTTTTTTGACTGTTAATTCCTCGCAATGTAAGGATGCCGAGCGCACGAAAGGTTTCCACTTCAATTTTGTTCTCCTCTCCGATCTATTTGGAATGCTATACGGTAACTGAGAGGAAATCTTTCATAGTCCTGTGACTTCAGCAAGCTGTAATTCATTCGAAAACCGTCAAAGTCAGAGCTGTTCCATTGGACTGATGCATTCCAATAAGCCGTTTCGCTTTCAGAAACCTTCTGCTGCGCAAACGCAAAATTCCGAGCATATTGGACACTCGTACGTGACATTTATGCGTGTTTGCACAGAGCAGCTGAGACAGGTGGTAACGGATGAAGTATGGGTAAATGCCCTCTTTGAGGTGATAGATTCTTTCAGTGGACACATGCCATTCCTGCACGATTATACAGATCTCTATGAGTTTCCATCTATTCTGTGGTTTGAAAAAATCGAATAGTCTATCAAAAAAATCAATTTGAACTAATCAAATTCAATTTTAGCGTTCACTGCATAAAAGTATCTAGCACTGTATGAGGCACTCAAATTGGATTGTAAAATTTATCGTTGAGAGAAGTGTCTGTAGTTTGTCAGATGATAAATGATGACCAATGGCTGAGCATACACCTGTAGTAAAACGTCGAATAACATGTGATGGAAACTGAAACACAAGTAAAGAAGTTTTTTTTTCTTCAGCATTGGTATGATGGTCAAATGAAGATGGTGAACGAGTGGCTTACTGAGCGATTACAGCAATCCTTATCACCTTATCAGCTCACGTGTCTTTTGTTCATCGTTAAGGTGTGCGAGTGATGTTATTTTTATGTACTTTCCATTCATAGGGCCTTCTGAATCGTTTCAATGATAATAAAATTCATACTTCATCGTAGAATCAGGATATTTCATCCCAAAATCACCTCCGTTATCATTGTTGCTGTCACTAGAATGATGCTGCAGTCGAAGGCAATCAAATTGATTTGGTCAGAAGAATAAATCAAGCAACTGTATATTTCAAGCAAATTAAGAAATTTAGCAAATCCGCAAATTAGGAGGACCTAGCAAATTTAATGAAATATTGTATTTTTCCATGTACTTACAATTACTTACAATTAGTTTCCTAGCAAGTATTTCATGTGAATTTCATTTTTCTGTCAGTTATTGACATGATCAATAGGTGTTCATATGTTTTGATCGGTTGTCCATTGCTCCGTTACAATTGGAACGAATATTTCAGAAGATTTATTCGGATTTCGAGTTGCACGGTATTGATGATGAACGACTGAACAGTAAGATCTATCAGTCGATAACACGACGACTACAACTGGAAGAAGCGAATTGTGCACTTAGTGAAAACAACACCGGAGGCGTTTCGACAGGCAACAGTGCCGCACTTATTGGGAACGCTACACAGGCGGTGAGCAGCATGGGTAGCATGGTGGAGGGTGCTGGCGCTAGGGTGTTCGCATTCTTTAAGTAGTCGTTCATTGTGAGCACTCTCAAGTCTGAAGTGACGTCCGAAGATTGGTCAGCATATGCGGATATGTTACGACATCGAGCGTAACGAATCAATCAGTTGATTTGATCAATTGCTCGCTGCAGCACATCTCGTTAAATCTCATGTGCATGTCGTCAAAAACATAGTCGTTTTTTGGTCAACCATGTGCAGTAGTTCTCTTCAACTGAACTGCACAATCGTACAAATACCTGAAACATCTAGAAACGGCATCCATCTGCATTTGTCGTCATATTTTGGATTCCGTCCACCATACTACCTGTATTTGATGAACTTTCTTCCAGTGGACTGAAACTCCTCATGTCCGATTCACTGATCTCGCAGTCGTTGCGTTTTCTCACAATGAGCCTAATTCCAAAACAAATACTTCCTTCCATACTTTACAGATCGAAATATCCTCATTTGATCTTGAAGTTTACGTTGAAAGTATCGTTCAGTTTGAGTGCACAATGCAGATATGAGTTGAATTCTTTAATGATATCAAGAAACCCGGTAATAGCCATCACAGCTCATTTTCTGGATACTAATTTTTGCAGCAAGATTCATGTCTAAAAATCGATTGACTGATCGAAAATGCTCGAATGAAAAGAAAGAAATTAGTATCATAAATTGAAGAAATGTAGGATACATTCAAAAGCTTGTGATTCATATGTATTGTAAATGAATAAAATTTAATGTATTGTGATTGAATAGAATTTATCAAGAAAACAAAGAATTTGATCGATTTCACTTACTATAATACGTAATTCTTTGCGTGTCGCTTCACAGTTAATCGTTACTGATCCATTACGAATAAAGTAAATATGTATAGAAATTAAAACTTTTTCAATGGTTGTCAATTGACTGTAAACATATTTATTGCACTATTTGCGTCAATGTTTCCGTTATTTTTGCTTCAATAAAAGATGAATTAACGTTTCAAAGTAACTGGAATACGATGTGTGATTGAGTGGTTGTGAATGTTTTGTTAATGATTGTTTGTAAGTTTTAATCTGTGATCGTTACCTTCAACTTTCTCTTCCATCCGTTTCGTGCATCGGCCAGTTTCGTTCTCCGTCTTCCTGGAACAATGAAGCATTCAGTTGCACGAGGTGTTTTAAGTTCCTGGTGGTTCCAACAATATCCTCATGGACTCTATTTGAAATGATTCAGTTTGATATCTCAGTCGTGAAATTTACATAGCATATGAAGACGAGATGGATTTGCGCGCTGCTGAAAACATCATTAATGGTGAACCTTTGTAGATATGAATGGTTCGTTGAAGAGATGTGATTGAGTGAATGCTTCTGGTTAGCACTAACTTGCATTTTCTGCATGATATGTAGAATTTACTGGACACCAGTTCACGTACGAATTTGATCAATTTTCATTAGATTTTTCCTGAATCCTTCTGATTGGCATCTCATGAGTGAACCGGACAGTGTGTGGACACTATTCACAATCTACAAGTTGCCTATTTTCAAAACTGAATCGTTTGTTCCGGTCAGTTCCTGAATCCTGGTGAGCAGCTATGCATTATTGGTCATCTTTCTTGTGGATGTTATGTTCGTTGATTTATTACGTTATTGAAGTGAATAAAGTAAATTCAACAGTGATTTAACAAACGTGTTCATTGCATCATTCCGGCGAAAATCTAATGACCAACATTCAATTACGTTTGTGCTATAGGATAGTGTAACCGAATGAGGACCTCAGTTCACGTCACTTGCACCAGAGAATATGGACAGCAGCCAGACAGAATTGCGACAGTTTCTGTTTTGTTCATCATGCCCTTATGTGAATCATTCCAATAAAATAGTTTTAATAAATCACAAAATTCGTTTGCTTCTTGAAGTGTTGAATGCATGTTTTGTTGGAATTCATTCGAACAAAAACCTGACGTGAGCGTTTCACTGATGAGAAACTGAACCAAACACCAATAGGAATAATGAATTCATCGCCGTTTCAGCTTCTATTATCAAACGACAAGTCGTTGATGTTCAAAACCTTTCCGCATCACATACCCTATGCTCTCTCTCGCGATATTTCCGTTCATAGCATAACTTTTGTTATTGAACTGCTCGAGAGGATCGAATGCACACGTGAACAGTTGCTATCTCATCATAATGATGAACATCATAATAATGTTGATGAGAAGATAATATCGGTTAATGAAATTCGATAACATTCATATTCACACCTGCTTACTTTTAGCTGCATCAAACATCGTGAGGAAATCCGTTATTACTGATTAATAAGATCGAGGATGAAACCTTATCGATTCAGTCCTCGAATAGATATAATACAAATCATTCGCACTCATTCACAGAAGGAGACATTTATTTTTGGTCGAGTATATCACTGAACATGTTGTACTTTCGCTTGCTAATGACATCTTAGCAAGAAATTAAAATCACTTTCACAGTGGCAATGAGACTGTATTTCGAATTTTGATCGCTGTAAATCATTTCCGTTGAAAAGTTTACCCAGTATACCGGAATATTGATCAGTGAGCAGTAATTCTTGTTGAACGCTATTCAACCTATTCAGCTGATGGAATCGTGCAACTTTATCGATGTTAATTTCCATTCATAGGCAACAACAAATATCGCTAACGTTTACTCAGCTGCATTTTATTGCATTCGTTCAATTGATATTGAAAAAGAAAATTTCGGTTCTTCAGCATGATGAAACCTTTTCGTCGTGTGATATGTTTGAAGATTGTTTGTCTGAGATGCATGTATATATTATTGATAACGTTACATTCAGTATCGCCATTTTACGAGTGCCTTCGAAACAGAATCTTTGTCAACAAACGATATCTAAACACGTTCCACCAAACTTTATTTGCAGTGTTTACAACGCTTCTCATCAAAGTACCAAGCATAATCGCTAGTTTTTCTACTTGTAAACGATAGCGTTAAACCATTTGTAATTGCTTACAAGTGAGTAAATGATAATCCATAAACGACTATATGATAATCACCACTCAAACATGTTGAACAATAACGATTAGTAGTGTTTGAAGAGTTCATTAAAAGTTTTCGCATCAGTCTATGGCGTTTAGTGCAACACTTTTGAAGGTGATTGCTCGGTTGATCAGCGATCTCCAATGCTTCTAATTCGAAATTGTTCACACTTCGGTTATTGCAGTTTTCGCTCGGAATGAACGAAGGAACTCTTTGAGCACCAAAAAAATGTGGGGAAATTTTTTCGTGGTGCTTCTGAGTTAATCGTTATTAGCTCATTTTATCAGGCAATGAAAGCGCGTTCATTTTATTGACCCTAAAAGAGATTTCCTCAATTTTAACACAACAATTTTCATTGTCATCTTTCTTTCAGAAAGCACCAAGTTTGTTTGTGAACTGATTTGAGTTTTCTTAACTCCAGATTTGTGCTTTGATTTGTTGATACGCACAATTTGTTAAGAAACATTTCCAATCTAGAGTTATTGCAAACATTCCCTTATTAGTATAGTCAAAATTTTATCGCAAACATTGTCATGTTTGTTTTGGTCTGATTATCATGAGATTTTGAATCGAATTCTCTAAATATCACCTGAATGAGTCAGTGCGTTTCCTTCACATGATCAGTATGTTGTGTTGAAAGTTTGAGTTCTTGAGAAATCATCCGTGAGAAATTATTCTAAAAATGATGGATTTGTTACTTGGCAACGTCCTAATCAAGTTCAGGACGTTACTATACGCTGATCTATTGTAGATTATTGGTAGAATGTAATTGTATCTAGTTGGCTCGCTGAACCTGATATGAATAACCAACTTCGGTCGACTGACTAATCTGATTTTGTTGTTGCGCTATTGCGTTGAAATCAACATTTCGACGATTTTGTATCATCGAACTTCATTTTGCGACTTCCGCAGACGACGATATCGATGAAAGTTCACATTGTTTGGTTGAGATTATTGCAGTGATGATGTCGAATCGTTATTCACTCATCCTTCTGATTGCCTCACTTGTACAATTTCTTCATTGTGCTAACTGTGAGGACCAATTCACGGTTGACAGTCGTCATCGAGTGGATTGTTACCCTCAACCAAATCCATCGAATGCGTCTTGTTTGCAGCGAAAATGCATTTGGGATCCGACACCAGTTAGAACTTGATTTTTGATTGATTGTTCTGAATGGTTTCACTGTAACATTCGAATCATTTTTTTGAACTGATACCGAGTTCATTGACAACATGTCGCTGAAGGTCTCGGTGGACTTTTGGCAAATCAAATTGCACCCAAATGCTTCTACTTTGAATTCGTCTAAGCACTTCCATAGGATTGAAGCGTTAAGAATGGCGCTGTGTATTGACAAGAAAAGACTGGAATCTTGATATAACTGATTGAGGGTGTTCGCAGCACTTCACTTATTGTGCGATCATTTACGCTTTACTATCCCAGAAATGTCACTCTTTTTTAATGGATCTGTGGGGTGATTAAAGGAATGAAATCAATAGAAACAACTTTAGGATCTTCCTAGTGCACCGAGCTGCTACTATCCGCGTAATACGGGCTTTAATGTGTTTAATCAAAGCGCAGAAGAAATCATTTTAATTAAAAGCGAATCTGGCAACGTCAGGAACCCGTATGGCTTGGACATTTCACCGTTGACGTTCAAAAAACGTTTCTACGGAGCAACTCTCAGTATCCGTATAGAGCCAGTAGACGCCCTACCCAAAAGGTTGTGTTCGTTGGTTACCTGTTAGTAGAGTTGGTGCCACTGTTGAAACCTATGCAGCTTGTGCACCGACGGTAATATGTGCTTGACGGAAACATTGCCTTGGTCGGTTCATAAGCGAAATTGCGCTGCACAAACAAAATTAGTCTGATAGTGAGCAATTGCACTTTTGCGCATTCCTTGAACAATATGGCAGCGATTTGCAGCGCTAGGATGGTATTTGGAGACGGTTAATTGAGAAAATTTTACGGTTTAAGATTTTTATGGTTAAAAGAATTTATTTTATGGTTTATTTCATCAGCGATGCTAATTTGGGCGGTTGTAAAAATATGATCATAGGGCGAAACGATAGCTGATTGTGATTAGATTGATGGGTTTTTGCAGTTAAGTTTGGATGAGACGTAGAATATTTTTTGTTATTAGGTTGAGAACTCAAGCATGCACATATTCATGTTCATCACATCACATCTGTTTGCAGTTTATGAACGCAATAAAAGTTGGTAATAAAACTGCGCGAATGACAGTAGGAGAAAAGAGCAAACAACTATTATGGGTTCATTAGCTTGTTAGGTTTTATGGTTGAACGTCGACTTGCTTGTTAACTTTATGATTATACTTGCTGAAGCAAAGCAGTTAATTTTTGTGGCTGAATGATTTTTTGATGGCTGAACTCTTATGAGTATGAGATAAGAGGACAAAATTCTCTTGACGACAATAAAGATAAGATCAGAGATTCTTTCAAATAACGCACTGAATAATCGATTTAATAATATTTTATTAGCCAAGATGATTCACTTGCGATTTTAGAGTAGTACGATAGCGATAGTAAGTTAGGTGATAGCTTGAGAACACGAACGGAGTACCATCAAACAGCGAGGGAGTTTTAGGAACATCTTCATTTTCAACAATAGTATGACATCAATTCAAAATAAGTCAATGTTTGACGCAAAGAAACCGGATGGCCATTGTGCTGGTCCACTGAATGACGGAATTTTCATTTAGGTTTGAACCAGATATCGGTCTTCAGCATGAGAATTCATATTCATCGGACTCTCTGTATGTGGAAACTGACGTCAAGGGAACTTTTGCGTTCTATGTGCGACGTAAATCTACGCATACTGCACTATGGAATACTTCACTTGGCGGTGAGCAGATACTTGTGAATAGATACGAGGCAGAACCATGAGGGCATCGCTGACAGTGCATGTGAAGTTGAACTTATGAACTGGAATAAGCACGCAATAAGCACAATCAAATCCTCACAATCCTTCATATCAGTCGAGTACTTGATAATGAATTTATAATGCAATTTTAGGTAGTCTAATGTTCAGTGATAAGTACATTCAAGTGGCCACATATTTTCCGAGTCGGCATGTCTACGGCTTTGGGGAAAATGCACATCACACAATATCGGTAATCATCTCCATATGACTAATGTTCATTGATTCGACACGCGAAAAAGATTTTTGAAAGCTAAGAAAAAAATACGATTTCTATTCAATATGGTTCCGATGAATATGGAAATTCCGTTCGTTTGATGAGAATGAAAAATAAAGAGGAGTTACAGCACGAGTTCGATAATTATACCACATGGGCAATGTTCGCAAGAGATGAAGGACCGAATTCATTTGACAAAGATACGAAAAACCTTTACGGTGTCTATCCGTTCTACATTTGCGTGGAAGATGATGGCAAGGCACATGGAGTGCTCATAGTGAATAGTAACGCACAGGTACAACAAAGATCTTCCGTAGCGTTATAAATGATTCGATTTCAGTGATGCATTACTTTTCACCTCGTACATTTGCCTTCCAATGTACTCTTTCTCATTTCCATATCTCGAGGAAAAAAAGCTCACAGAGATAATTCGCTCACGAGACTCAATCTGTTAGCTACATATCTAAAGGCAAATCTGATTCTGTACACGTCAGTTACAAACTTTGGTTTGATTTTGATAATATCATGATTTTTCAACGCATTTGAGGAATTGACTACTGGTCCAGGGCCTCATTTCGTTTACCGTACAATTGGTGGTATGCTCGATATTTATTTCTTCCCCGGACCAACACCAGAAGAAGTCGTTCGACAGTATGAGATCCTCGTTGGTAAACCAATGTTGCCAGCATATTGGGCACTCGGCTTTCAGGTATTTTCATGAATTCATTTAATCATACTACCAGTAAGCGTCAAAACTCCTCACGCACACAATTATCCACATTTGCCACTGAATCTTCAGAAAGGTGACTTCATTGATCTATATTTTATTCCGTTCATTTCGCCCAGCAATGTTGATTATAACATTCGTTATGGTCATATTAAAACTGACCAGTTACCTCATAGGGCGTTAGTTTAAGCGGTAGAGTTACTATGCATTTCTCATATGGCCTCAGACGCGTTTGTTAGAGAACACTTGCAAGTTTCAATCACCCGTGGATCAGAGCATTTCATTTGAAACGTTGGCTAAATAAATGAATGCTTTTTCTTGAGATGAAAGTTGATCTCTTCTTAAATACCAGAAACTTGTAGTTGAGTAGATATGCGTACAAAAATCTAAGCGACCAAGAGGCTGCAATCAAGCGAACACAACAAGCTGGTATTCCGTTGGATGCGGCAAATTTCGATATCGATTACATGGACAGATATATGGACTTCACCATCGGTGCAGTAAGTTGCAGCAAAATTTTTGATCGCTCAATCATGCTAGATGGCTTGGCATCTTTGTAGTTGCTTTAATTTTTAGGTTTCCCTTATTCAATATCAGTGGTTCCCACTTTCGGGTGCTTCATTACCCCTTTTGATGATCCGGCAGGCTGCCGTTACACCCAAATTACTCTCAACGGATGAATTGATTTCCTATGAGAACCATAGTCCTTGACCGTTGCGTTGCTCATTATTGTAATCGATTATGATTGCATGGAAAGCTATTGTCTAGCACATGCTCATTTCAAACTGATTTAGACGATTTCTCATTCTTTTTAGACGTGTTGTATTCACTCTCATAGCTATTGCATGTGAATACCGTTCTCTTCATGAGTTTTTCTCATTCATATCGTCTCATTTCACTTCACAGTTCGAATCAAGTTCTCATTTAGTAGCATATACTATTTACTGATTACGTTGACGAGTGTTGACAACCGAAGTCAACAATACAGCAATTGAATGTTATTGCTCAACAACGCTCGACAGTCAAATGATCAATCATATAGCGTATTTTATAGAATGAGAATTTGACTTTAGTTGTTGTGTGGAATGAATGAGAAATTAGCAGAAGAGAAAACTTCTTGTGATAAAAGCTATGGGAGCGATTGTAACAGCAAGGAAAAGAATGAAAACCATGTTAAAACAGTGAAAAATGAACCCTGCTAGGTTCAGACGAGCTAATAATACTCAGAAAATAGGACAATGAAGAGTGTTGCCATCAACTAACCGCATTCACATACCCGAGTTGCAAAAAACACTATCATAATGGCGTTATATCATGACGTAGCAACTCAACAAAATATCAATTTTCCGACCCACTCTATTACCTCCAAATTACCCAAAATGGGTAACTTTACCCCTATGAGAATCACTGTTCTACATAAAATACAACTCACTTTTTAGTGACTGCAGATGGTTTCAAACCTCCTACGTTTTCGATACCATTGTATTTCCATTTGTTCTCTAATCACCAACCTGGAATAACTCTCCCAAGGCACATAAATTTGTTCAATAACGTTCAGTTTCAATGAACCATTCGACAGGAAGTTAGCGATTCAGTGTGGATCGCTAACTTCCTGTCGAAGTTCCCTTAAGGGATTGTGAGAGAAGTTGCGAACAGACAGAAACAAATGGACCGCGGTTCGGCCCCTAAAATGCACTTCTGAGATTATACCTTTCAACTAGCGCTCTAATCAGATTAATAGGGTCTTGTTCAGGCGCCAGGAGTTGATGAAAATTCAGATTTGTGTGAAATTTGTGAAGTTAAAATTTGTTTCTCAAATCAGCATCTCTGACAGATTTCAGTTATCCGTAACTCTCACAGAACTTATTAATATCAAATGAAAATGAGGGGAGAAAAATATTTCAGAACTGGAGTAAAATCGGCGAGTTTGTCGATCAAATGCACAAAGAGAATCTTCATGCCATTCTCATTTTCGATCCTGCCATCGATGTCACTAGTAAACCGTTCAAGCGCGCCCGTGAAAAAGTGAATCATTCTTTTTCATTACGGAACATCTTATAGCACTGTTTCCATCACTTGATAGAAGATTATTTACTCCGATGCCATCAGAAACTTGAGCAGCACTTCACACTTGCCGAATAATGGAACCGAACTCATAACAGTATCAATTCACTTGAACTTATTTCGATTATTTTGCAAAAAGCTGACAATTTCTTTGAACTAAAACATTTGCGGTTCATTCACAGAGAAAGAACGTGAAACTAGGAAAATTTACTTACTTTCGCCCACTTCAGAACGCAACATTCATTGAGTGGCCTGCTAATGATCTCGTTCCTATGGATATCCAAAACCAATACGCAACAACACGTGGAACCAAAGTTGGCGCTCTCTTTAATTAATCCCCCAGTTCCAACTGGTCACTGGATTGTGTTTGGGACTGATGTTCGATGTATATGAAGCTCTGAAAATCTACAGTTTCATTTCAATCAACCCATCTTGAAACGTTATCTTGTTTTCAATAATAATTTCTTGTTGCCTTCAACATTTTCCCACAAGGTTGATTCAGAGGCTTCCATTAAACTGATTCATTGTTATTTATAAAGTCGTCACTCAACACAACATTGAAACGGCAACGTTCGTTTTCACAATAACCAAACTGCGAATTTTCAGGTGATGTTAGGCGTTGTATGGCCTGACCATCATGCCGCTTTCCCGGACTTTTCTGATCTACAGCAAAATACAGTTGATTGGTGGATGGACGAGTTCAGAGAGTACCATAAAAAGGTGAGCGCAACAACTTCGCATTAATCCAAAGAACAACAATTTTCAAATATAACTTCGAACAGATTCGATTGCTATAGGAGGATTTAACACTAGAAAACATTGCGAAGCGACTAAAAGTTTACAAATGTGGCATTCAGATATCGTTTGATGGCATTTGGATTGACATGAACGAACCGGCGAGTTTTGGCACAAACGAAGACAACCCTTGGTACTTCGGTTTGGCCGATCATCCCAATATAACCTCGTTGAAGTGCAACATCTTCAATGAAAGCATCGAACAATACGATTACCCACCATTCCAGACGCACAACGTCTACTTCTATGGACCAAGGGTAACTAGTTGATCGAACGATGCTATCAAGAGAAACCACATTTCTGCTTCGTTAATCCGGAAGACTGGTTTTGCCTGATCTTGAATTGCACCGTTTCATTCATCGACTTTGTTCTCATATAAATATCGCGTTCTTCCTTGGTAACATCTTTCATTTACCTTATCAAAGCAAACTGATTGAAGTTGAAGGCTTCTTTGGCATCAAAAACGCTATGTATGCTTGGAACAGTTCAACGTGGCAAACAAACACTTTACAATACGAAGAATTTGTACGGATTATATGAGGCTAAGGCTACAAGGAAAGCAATTGAAGATGTGCTGCAGAAACGTGGTATCGTAATATCTAGGTATTATCTTCGTTTTATTCTTAGTGCCAACTTCACCGGCGATATGTGACTATAACTATTGTAACGATCAACATTCATAAAACTGGACTATAAATTTCAGATCAACGTTCCCTACGGCAGGACGTTACGCAGGCCATTGGCTTGGCGATAATCAGGCAGCATGGCCAACATTGATTACAACCACCATAGGTGTACAAGATTTTAACATGTTTGGCATTCCGTATGTTGGCTCAGATATTTGCGGTTTTAATGGCAACACAACAGAGGAATTGTGCCTTCGTTGGCAACAACTCGGTGCTTTTCACTCATTCTCAAGGTTCACTCCAATAGTTTTTGATTGGATTACACCGAATTCTAGTATGATGTATAGCAGAGCAATGAATATGGAAGTAAATAACATTGCATCGACATTATGAGAGCATCGAAACTATTGAGAACTTGTTCGAGCTGTACAATTAAAGCATTTCAAAACTAACTGCACATTGACTAAGTGTGTTGCAGTGCTCAGCGTGAGATAAACTTTTAAATATGATTGAAAAGCAGTGAATCTCTAGGAATCACAACAATAATGTGGCTAAACCTCAAGATCCAGCGCAATGGCCGTCCGTTGCGAAAGCTGCACGAATGGCGAACTTATTCCGCTATCGGTACTTGCCGTACCTCTACTCGTGAGTTTCTGAATAACGAGCTTGTTCATTGTTTCGCTGTGCCGTTCTCATTTAAGTAGAGTAGGATACCTCGAATGAAAATGAAAGCAACGAAATAGCAAATATCAATTGGATGGAAATATTGCTAAAACACATTCGAGCCGACACGCGAAGTGTAACAAATCAAATGGCGTTATGTGCTACTCAAATAATGCTAATCTGTAGTAAATCACACCACTCGCTCACATTTGCCCAGTTCCCTAGCCGCGACATTGGCTTCTGATATTTCATTGATATTTTGATATTTCATATTGGGATATATTATTAGTTGGTCATACTGTGCTCACAACGCGATACTGGCTTTAGATATTTGAAATTTTTTAGATGACAGACCGTTGAAATGCTCGCGACTATTAAAGATTCCTTTTCAGACTTCATTTCTATGCGTCTAAGGAGGGCGGTACTGTAATTCGACCAATGTTCTTCAATTTCCCGAAAGATCCAGCAACATACGATAAGGGATTACAGTTCATGTGGGGTGATGGCCTTATGGTTATTCCTGCAGTTCAAGAGGTCAGTTCTAAAGAAGAATCGCTCAGCAAAGCGAATCATGAAACTCAAAACAAAACATTGGATAGACCAGAGATTAAAGCTGAAAATTACAGGGCGTAGAGACTGTATCCGTTTATCTCCCAAATGGTACAACTTGGTATTCGCCACGAGATGAAGATTACGGAAATGTGATTCAATCAAAGGAACTAAGTGCTAAAAAAACCGAGTTAACTCCCGTTCTGATTAAGGGTAACATTTTTGTAGTTGTGAAAAATCTGATTGAATTGTAGAAATCAGACGACGTCGCCCCTCTTATTGTAACTCTGTGTGATTGTGAACTTCAAAATCAAACTATATTTTGCAATTTCACATACAATAATATACAAATCTGTGTTCAGGTGGCGTTATTATACCGAGACAAGTGCCATCAGTGACCACCGCTAAATCTAGACAGAATCCGTTCCAGTTATTGGTTGCGGTTGGTGAGTTCAAAGTTTTCAAATTCCTTTCAGAATGACATCCTCACCATTCTTAGTCCATTAATGTACTAACTGTAAATTCACTGCAACTTGAAGAAATGTTGTTGGAAAGAAGAAATGAACTTAAACAGATTTGTCACACCACTCTATGGGGAAGACACTCGATTGATGGCGATATTGTTGACTGATTGAACAATGAGAAGAATCATTTGATATGTGACTAACAATGATGGATAAAGAAGTGTGACTTGCATCGCTCCTAACGAGCTTTCTAATAAAACTTCTACCAACTTAGTTCATTCGAATGACCTTCGAATACTAAACATGCACTTACCTTCGTGCATTCTAAGTTCACGGAAATTGATCGACACCGAATTTTTTGAGGAGATGATCTTCACTATTGATACCAAAATTTGCATAAATTTACACTTTAAATAGAATTTATTTTCAAGACCCCGTGTCTCGCACGGCTGAAGGTTTTATGTATTGGGACGATGGAGAAAGTGTCGTACATAACTTTACTACGTATCCCCATTATGAGTTTCGGTTACGATTCGCATGCACTACGCAAAAGTCGGAACTTAATATAACTCGTATTTCAAAGGTGATTTGTTTCCCTCTACGAAGCAATATTCTGTTGATGTTGGTTGAACTGATCGAGTCGTCAAAAATATTTGAGAGCGATTTTATTGGTTTACGCAATAATTGTTGTGCAAGCCAAACTCACTGTTTCGAAAAATGTGTTACTGAAGTTTGAATGATGGAAACAAATCAAAGCTCGTGAAAGGTTCTCCAAAATTACGAACCTGCTCATCTACTAAACAATTGATCCTCTTCGTCAGTTTCAGGGAAGCGTGAACATGTCATATCTCAATACAATTGATGTTTTCGGCGCTCCATACGAGCCTGATTTCGAAACTGTAAAACTTAACGGCAAAAGTATCCAAGTTCCAGAGTCAAAATATAACCCTTCAAACAAATTCATAAGTCTAACAAAAGCACAGCTTGTGGCGCTTCATCAAGGACCAGACATCATTGAGATTTCATGGACCAATAAAGGGTAGGTTCGGTACAATTACTCTTCCTATGCATCGCGCCAACTGATGATTCTTCATATTGTACCAGTTCATCAATTTCGAGAACTTAAAAATTTTGGAAGAAGATGTTTCTCCGATGAAATATTGTGTGTTTTAAACACTTCTCATTCCAATTCGGTCAGTCATTACAGCTCCAACACAACGGTGACATCTACGACAAGGTCACCAACCGGTTCTGGCAGCAAACAATCGAATTTGTGGGCTGGCCTAGTGATCTGTATGATAGTGACTAAGATCATTCGTCATTGCATGTGATCAACGTTATTTTTCACACTTTTTTCTCATATTCATCTGTGTAATGGAAAGTCTCGTTCATTACTTAAGTCAACCTATCAGGAATTATTCATAAAGGATAAATTTTTGGGAAAGTGAATGTGAATTTTCATTAAATAAATAATTGTTTATTGAGATTTCTCGAAGCCATGGGTAAATTTGAAAGAAGTTTGCTTTTGTCATTTGCCATTAGGAAGAGCGTAATGCAGCTGATCATCAGTGTGCGCATCTTGAAAGATGACTCCATGATTTTCATCTTAAAAAAGTCCAAGAAAGTTAAGCAAAAATTTTATTGTGCATTTTTTGAACACAATTTGCCCCCAGATGCTTCAAGCGAGAGTGAAAGCGGTTTCGGTTTTCATTAGCTCGTCGAATCACTTCTTTTTCAGTTCAGTAACTTAATTATGCGCTGCTCAAACTTAGCAGTAAATGTTTCATAGGAAATTTGCGATATTTCTTATGAAAATTTAGTATAAAAGTTTCTGGTTATTATTTAAAAATGTCATTGTCACTTGCTAATCGGATCGTGCGACTGGCACTGTTGATACGAGTGATTAGTGAATCGCTAGTTGGCTGCGTTCAGTTATGCGAAATACATATGGTAACGTATACTGATTACGCTTGATTATGTGATATTTAATATGCTGATCACCATGGATCTATTCGGATACATCAATTAAAGTCATTTTTAATTGTTGGCTTTCCACTGTCGGTTATTTCAAACAACTTCTCATGGCTTAGGAAATTTTGTTCGGTTTCCAGCACTGTTGTGAATTTCACGTGTTCGTAAACAATGGTTCTTCGTCTGTTAGACTGATTCTTTCGAAAGGTTTTTCACACTTCTAAACCGACTGCAATGCAACAAGATACAACATTATGTTAACAGGCTTGTGAATAAAATAGGTTTGATAGATTCAGATCATTTCTTAGGATTTCTTCTCAAGAGTAATAGTGCCGCATCACAAATTCATGGAAGTATTGGAATGAAACTTATGAAAGATGTGTGTAAAACAAAATCGTCTACTTATGGTCAACGCAGTGGCAAACTTTATAGACTGATTGTAACGTAAAAATCAAATGAATGTGAAAAAAATCAAAGAGAAGTTTACAATATCGGTCAGTTCGATGTTGTCTGATGTTCAAAATGTGGTTGAAAAGAGCATTGTCGTGAGTTCATCTCAAGTACAAAAAGATGAAGAAGAATGTTGAAAGACACTCATTTGATGAAAAATGAATAATTCAAGAACCATAGCTGCATTCCTGGAGCTCTAAAATCCGTGCTTCTATGCATTTGATCTATCTGTCATTTAGCAATCTGTACGACAAGCAATCAACAAGAGAAATCCAAAAAGGGTTGTCCTGAGACGATTGGTATGCTCCAAATCCACAATCAATCGTACAACCGTTCATGCTACTTTCCTTGGAAGTTAGGCCATCGTTGAAGGAAACGATGTTGCTTTCCGATGGAGTTGAAAAATTTCATCACAACATTCATGGAGATCATGCAGTTCGACCTGTGGTACCTCTGAACATTTAGTGAAGTCCGTATGCAGAAATTTTTGCCTATGTTGTGCTACATAGTCATTGTTTTCTTGTATGAAATGGATATGACACGTCAAAGTGCTCATGCGATGCAGCGACGCACATTCAGAGTTTGCTTCCACATCATCATTGCGCGACACGTATAACAACAAAAACAAAAAAGGTAAATGAACATCAAATAGAGTCATTCAGGACAGGTAACTGGCAAGAAGAGTGGCGCCGTATTTCTTTAAACATGACGAATGAATGAAACTATATTCGCTTAATTGCTGCCAGTAAGGATTGAGCTCGTGTGCAAACAGGTAATAGCCATGCTTTGCGATTTCCTGTAAAGCAATCGCAGTTATTAACACAGATTTTCGGTTTTTATGAACTATTCAAACGATTAAGCTCGTTTAAAAAGTGGAAATGGTACCGACAACAATTCGTCTCCGATACTGCCAGCTTGATTGGGGAACTGAGTTCAATACGATAGCACAACAGCGAACTATTCCTCAGTTTCGTCTCATTTATTTCTCATTCTACCATTCAGAACACATGTGAATTACACCTCACGAAAATAACTCCTAGACTTTGCAGTTACAGTTATGAATAGTGTCAAAATAAACAAAATTCCAGGATTCGATTACCAGTAAACAACTCCCATTCTGATGGTATTGAGTTTCCATTAAGTAAACTGCGTAATTTCCGATTGTTTTTTTTCACAGCTTGCAAAGGGAATTCACAAATAATAAAACAAGGGCACCTTCATGAACGGAATTCTCTTTGGCAAAGCATAATGTATTTCGATGAGTATTTGGCAAATATTTTGCGACGCGATAACTGGTGGAATTACTTGATCCTCGCCACCTGAAATTGAATGAATTTATGCCGTACCCATTGTATGAATACTATATCATAACGATCACAATATGTCATTGCGAAAAAAAAGAAGTTTTTATTAGACCATTCAGGGAACAATCCAGAAATTGTGAATCTTCCAAACTGTAATGTTCGAGATTCCATCAATACAGCCAACCTTCTATATCGATTTTCAATATTTCGATTGATTTAATTCCATATTTTTGCATGACGTGATCGCGTGTAATCAGATTCGCTGTCGGATTCAGCACTGCTCCCAGTGTACCTTCCACGAATTTTCCGTTTATCGACTCCAGTCTCTTCACAACCGCGGCCTCTTGCTCAGACTGAAAGATTTGAACTGAATTTCTGCTCCGAAGCAATTTTTCCTTCATGCACCTGCTCACCTTATCAACGGCGTATAATTCGCAGCGATTATCCGTGATGCATTGCAATTCAGCCTCGAAACTTATTTCATTATTTATACCCAACGACAAGATCGTACAGTTTTCACGAGGAACATTGAACGGTGAACAAATCCACTTGCCGCCATCGCCCAAATTACCGATGCGCGTCAAACCAGGGCAAAAAACCTGCAATTAGAGGCTGAACACGTCCGAGCGTAACGTTGAGTATTAGATGTAAGATTCATGAACGCATAGTTATCGGGATCTGCTCGCGAATAGTGTTTGAGAGTGCCACTATAGACTGTATTTTATGCGGTCAACCTAAGCTTTGCCGTCGCAAGTTTTTTTCACCACCAGTAAAGTTTGTACACCTGAATAAGGATTATTGCTTGATTAAGGTTGACACTGGATCACATAACGATCGTATATTCTGTTGGCATTCGAGAAAGATTCACCTCAACGAATACCTTTTAACTGACGAACTTCAATGAAAAGTATTCCTTTGTAAGCACGGCGATATTACCTCAGGTACAATGTAGGTGTGCAGAAGTGCGTGTGTGAGAGCAGAACTGTCGTTCAAAATGGATTTGCGGAATATTGCCTGCTGTTGGTAGATTTGTTTCATTTTTTGAAGCAAGTCGTCATTCTCAGTCATGTTGTTTGAAGCACAAGCAGGCTTGTCCGCTGTCCGTGCATGCACACGAATCATATTCACTGGTGGTTTAACTGTCTTCAGCAACATTATTATCGTAATCCCAAGAAAGAATAGGACAAGTAGACGTTTCGCGACTCCATTCGAAAATATTGTTGAGGATGTTACCGTCACCATCTGAATCCAAGGAGATCAGCTGGATGGTGATGATTTTACAGCGGAAAGTTTAGTTAACGCGATTTGACCAGTGGAATGACGCAAATGCATTGATAGTATAGTTTACCACACGGTTGATCATTCTGTGCTATCGTTCAAAAAATTCAGTATTCGTAAGAAAGAGGTTGGCAACATTGTCACAGAGATCAGCGCTAATTGCTCTAAAAGCTACTACGAACATCTCCACTAGGTCACGGATAATTCGGACTATGATGTGATCATCGTATGGATATGGATGGGACTATGCAAAGGGTGTAACAGTTGATGCGTTAGTTGCATAGTTCAACTTAAATTACCATCATATTCATTCTAAGTTTTATTTAACTGTCTAAATAAGACAATCAACGTGGAAACCTCAAATAAACATGAACATTTAGTGAAGTCCGTATGCAGAAATTTTTGCCTATGTTGTGCTACATAGTCATTGTTTTCTTGTAAGAAATGGATATGACACGTCAAAGTGCTCATGCGATGCAGCACTTGATATGGTCAAGAACCGCTCAGTACTTTGATGCTCGTCAATTATTTTTTTCTTGATTCTTATGATGATGATTTTTCCATGAAACATGAAAAAATTTATGTCAATGATGATGATGACGCGAAAGAACTTGTCCTCTTTTTTTCCTTGGCAATAACGCACATAAAAATTCATGAGTGTTTTTTAGCGTGCACGATCGATATTGTTGAATGAGGTCAATCTGTGATTTGAGGTGAGAAACCTTCTTAGTACAAACTCATGTGAACTAATTAAATTCATTATCACAGTATCAAAGATAAATGTTTGGTGAAGTATTGAGACGATTTCGTCTGAGACTCCAATTACAAACCATTCAGTTTCTGTTATTTCTGATCAGATGCTTCGAAATATTGTGACAATGTCAGATGATTAGAAGAGAACGAAAAAAAGTCGAAATGTTTCATTAACGATTGCTTTGACCTTGGAAGAAAAACATATTATTGAATGTCTATTGTTTTTATCTGATGAAAATTAAATGTTGGCACATTGGTGGATATGAACTCTTATTCATTCAGTTGATAAATGTTGACATATTTTTGTGTGCCTTTTTGATTTTCAAAAAATTATAACCTAAATATTACGCCATTATTAGTGGAAATGTCGCGCTCTCCTAGCAAAATGCACTTCTGTGACGAGCAAAGCGGTGTGATCGGTTTTTGACATCGTAACGAATTGATTTCACTCTTTCATTACACTGTACTCTAAGTGAACTCATCTCAACTGAGTTTTGCTACAAAACTTTCCATATTACACTTTAGAGGCAGACATTTCTTGTTGATCGTTTAACGTATTTGTATGACTTATCCATGCAGATGAACGTGCGAGCCATGCATATAATTGTCGTAATTAGTCAAATTTTTCATGAACTTATTTGCAGAGTACCACAAAACTGAAATCAGAAACGCTGATGTACCACTTCACAATCCCAGCATCCCGTTGGACTACCATAATCGCAACAGTTTGCAGTACGGCTGCGCTTCTTGCCGTTATCGTACTACTTCCTCTCGTTCATATGCAAATTCAAAAAAGCACTTCAATGATGCTATCGCAGGTTGAACTCTGTAAGGTATGGTTGACGAGGTTATTGTGAGTACGAATCAAAGTCAATAGTCTTTGATGCAGATCGACTTTTGCATTAATTCTGATAGATATATGAATAAATGGAAAATGCGTGATAGAGTGCCTTGCGAAGGCTAGTTGTGGATATGAGAGCAGAAAAGATGAAAATTTTTCTTGATTTCTATTTTCTAATGGTGATACTAGTGTGTGCCATACATGCTAGAACAAACCGTCAATAGCATATGATTCTAAATCTAGTATCAGTTCTAAATTCTCATGCAAGGACGTATGGTTTTGAACAAGGAAGTGCACCTCACCTGAATCTGATCACATTTCCAGATGCAATCAAGAGATATTTGGAAACAGCTGACGTTGGATCCTAAAAAGGGTCGGTTCGTTAGAGATCTGACTAAACTGCAAGCAGCACTCGATAACTTCATTGACGTGTCATGCTGCTCTTGCACGCAAGGACCACCAGGGCCTCGTGGACCTCGTGGTAAACCGGGAGAAGACGGTAAGTGAAATTCCCTCCATAGTGATGCTTACATAATGAGCACGGAGATCTGGTCTGGCACACACGTAACAGGTTGAAGAGTTCACCAGGATGGCGACAACAGATTCAAAGTCTATTCAGGTATTGATGGTGATTTTGGTGAAGATGGCCCAGATGGGCGCAACGGTGTCTATCTGCCTGCACCAACACCGGGATCGTCTGGATGCCAGAAGGTTGCTCTAGAAACTATTTCCGCACAATAGATCATCAGTCAGCATCCAAGTTGATCAGTTTTCATTTGCAGTGTCCACCAGGACCACCAGGGCCACCCGGATTCCCTGGACTAAAGGGCAGAAGAGGGAAGCAAGGCAAACGAGGTGAACCTGGGCAGAAGGGTGAAGATAATAGACCAGGACCGCCAGGAGCACCAGGTCTTAGAGGCGAAACGGGCCCTCCAGGTCCGAGGGGACCGCCTGGTGATCGTGGTCGCGTGTTGAACGGTGCACCCCAAGGACCTGTAGGTCCTCCTGGGCCGATGGGACCGCGAGGAAGACCTGGTGCTAAAGGTACAACAAACAACATTTCGCACTGACCACGCCGTTTTTGTTTGCGTTCAAAATGGGTTTATCGCGCGGTTTCCATTTCATACAACAGCCTAGTCCAGCTTTGATATTTCACAGCAGTGGGCTTATTCATGACGTTCTATACGACTGCAGTGTTATTTGAAATATTCAGTTATTCCAGTTTTTGTTTCTTCAGGAGAGGATGGGAGGCCTGGACTTGGTGGAATTCAAGGAATTCGCGGTAGTGTTGGAGATAGGTGTGTAACTTTTTTGTGCTTGCGGATGAATCATTCTCTAGATATTCTCCCTTTGGGGTTTTCAGAACGGACGTTCAGAACAATCGAATTGGAAGCATTGCCTTGGGTGGATAAAAATTCCGGTCAACAGGATAACTTTTTGCATTCATTTATTCAAAAAATGGATATAATATCTTTTGGTTACATTTTAGGATGAACACTGTTGATTTTCCTTTCAGAGGCTCTCCAGGTAACATTGGCCTCCCAGGACCTCCTGGGCCAGCAGGAGAACCCGGAACACCTGGCTCTTGTTCGCATTGTCAAGGTGAGCTTCGATTTTTGTCCTCGAAAAACTTCTCAAACGATTCCACTGAACTTCACCACCTGTTCCTTTCTCCATTTGATGCTCGCCGAGTCCCTTTATGGTAGAAATCCCTCGTCATAGTAATTTTCAAGCCATTGCCTCTTTTTTTTTCAGTCGAATGTTCTCAGTAAAATATAAACTGAACATTTCTCCCGTGCGCTCCCATGCTTCTCACTTCCAGAGTTACTAATTCACGTAACATTTACCGATCAAGAAAACCCCTGATCTCATGTTGACTCTTTGATTCTCCTTATCCAAGCAAATCAATAAAGCACGTCCCACTGAATCGGTAATATATCGATTTTCAGGGTATGTGCATCCACCAACGAAGCACTCTCAACATGGGCAGAAGCAAAATCATGAGACGACTCATCGCGAGCAAGTGAAGTCGCCAGTTCCCAAAAAGAAACCAAAAAAACAAAATCTGGAACGATTTTCCAGATCGGATGATCCAGTGGCAGTCTTCGGAGTGACACCATACCAAGCAGAATCTGCAGAGCTTGTCCTTGATGAAGTAACGCTAGATCCAATCGAAACACTCGAGCCACAGGACTATTCCGACGTCAGCGACGAATCTGCCGAACAAACACAAGTATTGGCATCTAATGGCGAGCAAGAGGTCTATGATGATGCTGCTGAATAGCATCAGCTTCCATGAAGAATTTCGCAACTGTGTTAATGATCAATCGAGCTACACTTCAGACATCATCATCTTCTTAAGTGTTGAATGGTGCAAAGTTGCAGAAGAAATTCGGTTGCATTCAAACAAAGAATAGTGCATTCTTTTCTCAGCACAAATCACTAATCAAATACTGAATAATTTCGAGCAACAGTAATTGTGATTTACTAAAGATTTTCAAATTTCTCTTACTATTAGCTGTCTTTGCACCTTTCGGGTATCGGTTAGCCTTTTCTGTATTCATTACCGATTGAATAAATTGCACTTATTTTGCAACAAGAACAAATGCAGATCAACTGTTTGTTGATCGTACTGTCGTTTGCTTTGCAACTAAATATTTAATAATGATCGATATAACATCGATGCAAGTCGACATACAAGGTAAATAGGTTCGTTTAGGGCATCAGATCTTGAAACCAAACAGGATCTGTGCAAAAAGAAGTGTTCCAAATAGCACTGAAGGGAAGTTCATTAGTCACTCACAACCCTTATCAGCATCCAACGTTACACGAAATCGCTGCTAAAGTTTATTGATTTAATCAGCGATTGCATCTCAACATGGATTTATCCCTCTCTCTTATCAGTAATTCACAATTACCATAAGTACTTCGAATGAAGGGCAGGTTCAACACAATCATTTATAAGCTGTCGAAACTGATGAACAGATGCAATATGATGAATTCATACTTAGTCCATGAAGCCTGAGAAATAGCTCACTCTTGATGAAACGCCATAAGCTCACCAATGTTTCAATACGTGAAAAATCTCGCGTGTAACATTCTCAGGCTGCGTGTATCCTCGGATTTCCTCAGTTTCAAAGCGTTTTTTTTTTCATCATTGGCAAGAACAGGTCCACTTTTGTGAGAAAACTGCGTACGTTTACGACAGATAATGCTAAGTTTCACAGATATAGCTCAATTTTCGAATACGTCCCATACTGTTGAGCGAGATCACCTTGGAGATAGACTGTTTACATAGATCACAGTGTTAGCAGGGACTCACTATTATGGCAATATGAGTGTGCATTTGAGCCACCTTTATGATCATATTCATTCGAGACCATCACACAAACAGATTTCTTGCTGGCGTTAAATGCGTAAAGCGATTAGCTCCAATAATAAAACTGGTTTCCTAAAGCCGATCATAATACTGAGTATTATGCCAGAAAACTGTTCACATAGATCACAATGTTATCGACGTTTCGCCGTTATCACTCTTCGAATATCCTTGGTTACGTATTGTCGATGCCTCGTGTATTCTTTCTGCTTACCAACTATCCAGACATTTCCTTTCATATGAAGATACATCCATATTGCACACTCATTTTTTGAATTGCGATTCAATGGATTTGTGATCGTTTATTAGGCTTCACGAACGTGTGTACTTCTTGAGACAGGAGTAAAGTGGAAATTACACACGGAAAATTTTACTCCATCACAAATGGTCCAGTTTGAATGGTTTCCGCCCGAAATTTTACAGCGAATATAATTTGTTTGAATGGATCAAGTTTAACCATTCAATGAAGTATTATTTTGCTGTAACACTCATCAAGAAATTTTAATAAGTAGCACCATCCGAATAAATGAATACAATACAATTTTGTAAAATAAATGCTGCTGAAACAAACCGAACATCCCTTCTACTCATTGTTTGATATGTAGTGATGACATTGAGGACATTTTGCAGCGCTGTTGAAATTTTATCGCTCGTTCATTGTTGGATTCGCTGTGTATTTTCTTCAACATTTATTGTTTGATTCGTCGTAAGTTCTCTTGAGTCATATGCTGAGATTTATTTGGGGTTTCAACGTTGAATGCCTTATTTAGAGAGTTAAATAAAAACATAGAATGAACATTATAGTAATTAAGTTTGAATTATGCAAATATCGCATCAACTGTTACGCCATTTGTATAGTGCCATATTCCCATGATGATCAGATCATATTTCGAAACGCTCGTGATCTATCAAAAAAGCACGCACAGGCTACTTAGAACAGATCCTAATGCTACCAACCACGGCCTTGCAGCTACCAAATTTTCTGAACGATAGCACTTTCAATCTGGTTCAAATCATGTTGACTAAATTTTCACTGTAATATCACTACCACCCGATTGATTTTCTTATACTCAGTTGTCTTCAGCACCATCTACAACAATGTTTTTGACTAATATCGCAAAACCTCTACTTGTCGTATTCATTGCTGGAATTACGATAATAATGATTATGAAGACAGTTGGACCGACATTGAGTACGATTTGTATGTTTCAACGGATAGCTGATAAACCCGACTGTGCTTCAAACAGGATGATTGAGGAAGATAATCGGTTTCAAAAAATGAAACAAATCTACCAACAGCAGGCAATATCCCGCAAATCCATTTTGAACAGCGGTTCTGCTCGTATCACACACGCACTTCTCTCAATCGTCATCGTACCTGAGGTAATATCACCACAAGGGAACACTTTTGAGTGAAGTTCATCTAATGGCAAAAAACTTGTGATGGCAAACTTCTGCTTGATCGAATAAAATAAAACTTGACATAATGGCATTCTCAAATGTTGTTCGCGAATTGTTCCTTACAATTGTGCATTCACGAACCTTGCAACTAATAGATAACGCTGACTTCAGACGTATTCAGCCTCTAATTGCAGGTTTCTTGCTCCGGTTTGACGCGCATTGGAGCTTTAGGAGATGGCGGCAAATGGATTTGTTCACCATATAATCTTGCTGGCGAAGGCTGTACGATCTTGTCGTTGGGTATAAATAATGAAATAAGTTTCGAGACTGAATTGCAAAGCATCACGGATAATCGCTGCGAATTATACGCCGTTGATAAGGTGAGCAGGTGCATGAAGGAAAAATTGCTTCGGAGCAGAAATTCAGTTCGAATCTTTCAGTCTGAGCAAGAGGCCGCAGTTGTGGAGAGACTGGAGTCGATAAACGGAAAATTCATGAAAGGTACACTGGGAGCAGTGCTGAATCCGACAGCGAATCTGATTACACTCGATCACGTCATGCAAAAATATGGAATTAAATCAATCGAAATATTGAAAATCGATATAGAAGGTTGGTTGTATTGATGGAATTTGACATCAAAAGATACGTTGAGTATGCAAATTTCTGGACGTTGCTGTAGTTTAGACATCTATGAACAGTGCATTTAACTTGATATGGTGTTTTATTGCAAAGGGCGTAATAGAGCACAGACTGGTATATTCACAATTTCTGGATTGATACTTGAGTGATTTAATGAAGACGACTTTTTTTGCGATGGCATTGTATGATCGTCATGCTTTAGTCTTCAGATGATGGATACCGCTTAGATTCATCCTATTTCAGGTAGCGAGATTGAAGTGATTCCACCGCTGATCGCGTCACAAAGTATTTGTCAAATACTCATCGAAATACACAATGGGTTGTCCGCGAGAATTTCATTCATAAAGGTGCTTTTGTTTTAGAATTTGTCAATTTCGTAAGTAAGTTGTGAAAGAAGCAATCTTATATCATGCAGCGTTCTAAATGGAAACTCAGCACTACCAGAACAACAACTGTTAACTGTTAATCGAATAAATGAGATCAAAATGAGGAATAGTTCACTGTTATCGTATTGAACTCAATCTACCAATCAAGCTGGCAGGATCGGACAAAGATTACATTGTGTATCATTTCCACTTCCATATGCAGCTTATTTGTTTGAGTAATTAATAATAATCGAAATTCTATGTCAAAAATCGCGATAGCTTTGCAGGAAATTGCGAAGCGAGGTTATTACCTGTTTGCGCACGAGGTCAATATGTACGATTCAGATGTATGCGAATACAGTTTCATTCATTCGTCATGCTTAGACAAATACAATGCCCATCTTCTTGCTAGTTACCTGTCCTGAATGAATCCATCTACAGCTGCTCGGCTTCGTTTGTTTTTGTTGTAATCAGCTGAATGTGTTGAACAACGATAATACGAAACTGTGAATGTGCAAAGTTGTGGACGTTGTAATTTATACATCTATGAACACTGTATTTAACTCGATATGGTGTTCTATTGGATAAGGCATAATGCAATTTATTTTCGTTTCAATAGAGTTGTACATGTTGCAATAAAAGTGATTTTTATAAAAGGTTTCAACCTAATCGGAAAGGAACAAATTTCCCTTAAAAGACGACGTAGTTTTCGAGCAGTTTAGCATGGAGGGCCGTATGACTACTGTACACTTTCTCAGTACCAATCGTCCTTGGACTCGAACTGTTGAGTATATGTTGTATAGATCGTTGAACGACACAGCGATCAAGTGCATGCAAGCACGATGTGAATCGAGCCATCTGCAATGCATGCAATCTTACAGTTCCACGAATGCAGCCATATTTCTGGAATTGTATTTGTCATTATCACTGAATGACTCCATCATCATTCAGTGATAATTGCTAGACGTGATCAGAAAGTGAAATTTTAAAACTGTTCGTTCTGAAATGCGAGCAACTGTGCGCTTTTTTTTCTGGATCAGTCGTATGACTCTCCGCTGCTTAATACATCGGCAGAAACGATAAAGCTGACATTAATGTTTCGTTTTATGATCGGCAATTTTTATCTAAAAACTAAGCACGAAGCAATTACTTTCCACCTACGTGAGAAAACCGTACAGAGAATAATATAACTGTGTTATTGAAGTGTTGAGCACTCCTTATCAATACTTCTACAACAGATAATGGCACGATTAAGGCAACAACTACTTGCCACTCCCATCATAGTTTTAGCATGTGCTTCGGATGATTGAACCCACTCATTGGGTATCATCCCGTTTATCTGCGTTAATTACATGTTCGCTTGTCGCTGTGATTGCAGGTGCTTTTTGGGGAGCTGAATCCCATCCTACAGTCACAGCACATCAGTTCATGCCTATCAACGATCAAGCTCGAAATTTCGAGCATGATCCTTCCCCAACGCTCGCCGAATCGTCAGCTTGTATGCCAAAAGCAATGCTTGCTAGAGAAGCATGCTTGCATTCAGTGCAGTCGTTGGACACAGCCAATGATTTTTTTGCAGGTTGAAATGGCGATAATCGGTCGTTTCTTGCTCGTGTGTTTAGTCGTTGCGAATTTGAAAGTACTCCATTCAGTCAGTGCCAACAATGACGAAGATACGATGTATAAGACTGAGTATTTGTCAACATTCTTTTTTGTCTTTTTCTACCTAACATGAACTTATTCAGATTCGTTGAGTAACGGAATCACATACTGCAGGGGAAAAGTAACTCATAATGAAACGATAGACCAGAGAATTGATCTGTTCACTCGTGTAGACTGCTGGCCTCAACCAGTTGCGAATTTTACCGAGTTAGAGGAAGCATGCATCCAACGAGGCTGCATCTTTGATGCACACACACATGAGGTTGTTTTCGTCGTTCCTAATCTCATACAGATATCCATCAGCGGCCTTGTGAATTCCGTAAAATGAGGCAGAAATATGTTGCAAAATCGCATTCAAACTGCCGGCTAAATCATAAGATTTTAGCACGTGATCTATGAATGTATAAGTTCATTTGCTGTCATTTCATTTCATATCTTTTCTGAAAACTGTTATGAATGCTATACAGAACTTCTTCATCATATATTTCGCATTCATATTCATAAAATACCGCCAATTGATTTATTGTTATCGCTTCATTGACTTTTTAGGAAATGCCTTCAGCGCCTCCGTGTTATTTCCCCATAAACACCGGATATGCGCTGATGAAAACGAATGATGAGTCGAACGACATGTTCTTTGTCTATAACAGTGGGACTTTCCAAAATCCGTATGGAGCTGATCTTGCGTTTTTGGAATTTTCCTACGCAAAATACGCACATACGTTGCATATTCGAATTGGCCAAACTGGAAGGTAGTTGTTTCATTACGAACGATGATCTGTCCATAGATTAATTACTGAGGGATTTTTTCTTGAATAGTGCCGAAGCTAAGATTGGATTTGTACAGATAAAGTTGAGCGAACGTCTTTATCAACACGTATGATAAAGATGAGCGATGAGCGCAACACTCGACAGCAAATTTTGTATTTACCAGATAAGGACAGGTGGAAAACGCTGATCGCTTCGTGATTAGATTTGAGATAAGGGGCGTCTCTGATACACGTCAGCATTCTGTGAAAACTGCATGGAATGCCTACTATAAACGTTCGCAAACAGACGTTGATCAGAAAGAAACTCATTTCGGTCACCGACTGAAGCATCTCAAATAGGCGTTGACCAGCTACGATATCTTTAAATTGACAGCAATTACTGCAGAGTATCAATATGCTATGATACTCTGTAGTAACTGCTGTCAATTTAATGATATCGTAGTTCACGGCGTCCAACACACGAGAATTTTCCAGGTATGAGCCACCAATCGAATTCCACACAACTGCAGACGTCCCACCGGATCTCGATTTGCATATCGATAATAGTTCGGATATGTTCGCGTTCAAGGTGTCCAGAAGCAACGAGTCAACGCCTATTTGGGATACTTCAATCGGTAGGTTTTACGTTTAGGACAGTCTGTACCACGTACTCATTGGAGATTTATTTCTTCACGATGTTGCGTTTTATACATTCAAAAACGCGAGTCAGTTGAGCTGTTATGTGAACGTTCAGGCTTCCATTTGCATCATATTGAAGCAAATAATGAGCCATGACATTCTGACTGAAGGGAATGTGGGACCTGTTCCATAGGTGTGGTCTATTGAATCTTTATCTTTCCAGGTTCTTTCCTATTCTCTGATCAATACATACAAATTGCGACGTTCCTACCATCTGATCGGGTCTTCGGTTTCGGAGAGCATGCACATAGTTCCCTGAAAGTGAGTGCCATATTCTCAGTCATTTCGCATTGACATCAGTTCGGATGTATTCGCGAGAAAAGTAAAATTTTCTGGTGACAGGAGGATAATATAGCATTACTGTTTGCATCTTTTTGCAGCATGACCTCTCACGCTACACAACATGGGGAATGTTGGCGAGAGATGAGATGCCTGAATACAGTGAGAGGCCTCTTAAGAACTTATACGGAGTACATCCATTCTACTTGTGTGTTGAGTCGGACTTCAGTGCTCATGGCGTTTTTTTCGCTAATTCAGCGCCGCAGGTTACACGACTTGATCTTCTGGTTGCACATTTCGATCGCATTTTTCAGTTACACCTCTGATCCGATCACTCTTAAATTAAGCCATGTTATTGTGATCATAATATGAAGAGAGTACATTGTTCTCTTTGGAAGTATTGTTATCCTTTTAGTATCTATTATCCTGTTTCTCGGAATGTCACATCTGTGAGACACCGTTCAAATTCAAACGTCCTCGAAGGGAAGCTATGAAAAAGAGAATTAGCTTTTATTTTGAAGTTATCAGAACAATCTTTTCACTCATATAAATGCTCCACACGAAATCATCAACAATGTCAATGCTAAAATTTCCAACTATCATCCAAATTTGTAGGAGGTAACCCTTGGGCCAGGACCGCATTTGGTTTATAGAACAATCGGAGGCAACCTCGATATTTACATTTTCGAAGGACCAACTCCGCAGATGGTCATCGAGCAATATCTGCAGCTTGTAGGAATGCCGTTGTTGCCACCACTGTGGTCCCTGGGATTCCAGGTTTGAGCCAAACACTGCAAATTGATGTGACAATCAAAAAAAAATTGTGAAGTAGTTTTAAAAACCACTACAGACGGAATACAGTGACGGTTGCAGCGAACTGAGCAGTTGGAGTATTCTCATCGCATGAGTATTCTTATCTTATTGCTTATTGCGCATTCAAAAGTTTGTACGAGTGACTGAAAAACCACTAATTCCACAAAGTTAAGTTGAATTTGTGAATAGAATGCGTATGCAAAGACGAAAACTTCCCTTGCAAATCACGATCCAGACATTTCAAAGTGAGCCTGGATTGTACTGCTGTTGTTGAGATTGGGCGTAATGGTTACGCAAGTGCGAATGAATTGGACCAAGCTGTTCAGCAGACGGAATCACGTGGAATTTTATTCAATGTTATCAATATAAACACGGACTATATGCAGGATTTCAATGATTTCACACTCAATAATGTATGTCTTTTTTGGAAAGCAATAATTCAGCACCAAAGTAACCGTATGATATCCAAAAAGATTTGTTGGTTCAGTGCAGATACTGGAAGACCACTCATCCAGCAATATACGCCCACAAAAACAAAACCTCTTGTAATTGTCTGTAAGTGCTTTAGGATTGGAAGCAACTGACAAATATAACGCAAAAGTGGCACAAACAAGGCTATAAGCTTACAATATTCATCAATACTGGCATTTCCGTCAAGAATCCGTGGTTCAAGGATGCCATTGCCAACGTATTCACTTTTGAATTCATTTAAATTAAACGAATGAATTGCAAAATTGGGAAACTCGAGTCGGGTAACTGCAAAAACTGCAAAGTTACATTTTTTCAGTAGCATATTGAACGTGTCAAAAGCAGATATCGTCCACTGGGCTCAGGTTATCGCAATCACCCTGATTTGCACTCCATTTTCGTAGTGAGATTACTGATGACGAAAAAGAATACTTACACCTATGAATAATTTGTCAGGGTGTAAAGCAGGGGTCGGCAAGTTAGTTTGACAGCAGGCCAAAATTTCTCTGAGCAACTGTCTGGCGACTGACCGGCGGACCGACATGTTTTTTTATTGTTTTTTCAAACATGTTCTTCCCTTATCTGTAGGCTTAGGCTTGTCGCAAGAACCGTGAAGTAGTCCAAGCAAAGTAGCTCCCCAACGACGTGCGCTGGTTAATTAAAGGCCAAGCGCTGGAGCGCTTCTGGGAACTGATGGATGAGGTCGAGGCCTTCCTAAGCCTATGCAAGAGTTGAATTGCAAACGACCACCTTGCCTTTCTACAGGATGAAATATCCATGTCCAGTGTGGCATTTTTGACGGATACTTTTCGTCATCTGAACCAGCTTAACCTTCAGCTGCAGGGGAAAGGCAAAACCATCGTGGACATGGTTGAAAAGCTTGAATGGTTTACCAAGAAACTGGAGTTGTTCCAGTCAGACATAACAACTGACAGGTTCCTGCACTTCAGTACACTGAAATCACAGACACGGGGACAAGTGACTGATATAATGGTAGATTTCATCAAACAGCTACAGGCCAACTTCAAGTCCAGATTTGACGACTACTCCATCTCGAGGGACATCATCGCTTTTCTTCGTGATCCTCTCGCTGTCCGAAATGCGGATATATCCTCCCTGGCTAAAGAAACCATCCCCTCATTAGATGAGGCCGCATTTCAGTTGAAGCTTATTGATTTCCAAGCAGCCTCTGTTGTCAGTGATGCGCTCAAGAAAGCAGAATCCGTGCATGATTTTTGGATAATATGCTCAGATGAATATAGATGGATCAAGAAAATATATGTGTCGGCGACACACTTTTAGCCGGCCAGAAATTTTCGACATAGAAAATTCTATGTCGAAAATTATCAGTGTAACTCGAAGCCTCTTTTAGCCCTTCAAAAACAATTTCTCAAATTCATCTAGTGGGCCAAAAAGTTTTGTCGGCGGGCCGGGGGTTGCCGATCCCTGGTGTAAAGGGTTCGGTTTCCGATTTGCGCTCATTGTTCCATTAATATACACACATCATCTTAATGCACTTATCGTCAACAATTAAATTTCATTCAGAATGTCAGTTTCATTGAATGGCCAACAGAAGATTTAGTACCAACCGAAACGAACTCACTGTATGCGGAAACCAATGGAACAAAGGTATACTTGTTTGCCTTTGCTCAAGTTCGTCTTCCTTCATAGATCTTCATTTGTTTATCGATCTATAAAATGCTTGCGAATCATAGTTCAGTATGTTTTTAAGCATATTTTGACACAATAAACATAAACATTTCAGTTGATGCTTGGCATTGGCCTACCAAACGATCACGTTGCATACCTTGATTTTCTTGATGACACAACAAGAACGCGTGAGTGGTGGTCTAATAGATTACATCTTTTTCATCGAACTGTAAGCTTTCACCTCACCAATTATTTGCGATTTTCGTTGTGGTCATAGTTGAACGACATACATCTGCACTTGCATCGAATGACTGAAAGTGTCGCCGATTACCATGCACATTGTAATACATGTGCTGTTCGCTTCAAAGAGAAACGTTACCCTCTGTCAAGTCGGCACCACTCAAAACGACAAACCATCGATGCGTCGTATGCATGCATGATAAAAAGCAGCTTTAGATAACAGACCGTCGTGATCAACCAAGACTACTCTCATGGCTTGATGTGCTGAGTGATCGCACCCGTTGCTTAAAAATTTTTTCTCCAGAGCATAGTTGATTTTGCGAATTGTTTTGCTTGTGAACTGATCCAAGATTGGGTGGTAAACAAATCACGTGGAATGTTGATTCTGATAGCATTTTCATGCATTGCTCAGAGGGTAAGCAGTGCAACCTTAGTTCAATGGTATTTTGTGGTTGACTGCTTTTAAGGTAGCCTTCGATGGTGTTTGGTTAAGTGGTGATGAACCAACGAGCTTCGGAACAAACCAACAAAATCCATGGTACTTTAACGACTCGGCACATCATGCGAAAATTGCAACGTTGAAATGCCCACTCAGCGGAACGTATTCAAAATATGACAATCCACCGTTCAAAACTGCCAATTCTTACTATTATGGCGATGAAGTGAGCTCCCCATTAAATGGATTTTCGCTTCAGCAGGGCCTCTCAAAGCAGAGGGGAGAACGGTGGGTACTTTGCGTGCCCCGAAGGGAATCATCCGCGAACAAATGGGCATCTTCTCATTCTGGTGAAGAGCACCATTGCATTCAGTTGAAAAGTTATCCGTTGAATGGGGCAGTCAAAGTTACATAGGAGCATTTTTCTGACTCCACCTCAGTTAAACAAATTTTTATGTACCACTCTTCAGATCATAGCGAGAACTAATGCGAGGGTTTTTTTTCATTATCCGGAATACTGGATTACACTAGTTTCAAATCTCCAATCCGTTCACTTTTTCATTTTCCTACCTTGACCCTTTCATAGAAGCAACAACTGAGCAGGTGCTGAATAAAATGAATCTACAGAGATGTTCAATTGAAGGGTGAACTCTCGTCCAAGACGCTATGCATGATTGGGAGTGTTCGTCATGGCATGATGAGACTTTCTGATACGAAAAATCTTTACGGCCTCTCGCAAGCCTCCTCCACCTATGAAACTTTAATGCATAGGCCGTTCAATACGAAAATGCTCATTGCCAGGTTGTTTTGTTGCAAATGTATTTGATAACAATAGGCAGAATTTGTCTTCAGACAGTTCATTCCGCTTGAACCTTTGAATGATTCCCACATAATTTCTCGCAGCCCGTGCGTAGCGTACTTTCTGTTACATTACATTTATGACCAGATATTTTCAATCTGCTCATATTCTGCATATTTTTGTCCAATGAATTATGTTTTCTTAAAGGTCAACTTATCCCTCATCCGGTAGCTATGCAGGGCATTGGCTAGGCGCTACTTCAGCAAGATGGGATGACCTTCGAGGATCGATCATTACTACTCAAGAATTCAATATGTTCGGAATCCCATACGTCGGTGCATACATTTGCGGCGATGATTCTACGGTGGACGATGTGGAATTGTGCGTTAGATGGTACCAAGTTGGAGCGTTTTACTCACTGTTCAGGTCAGAGGAATTTCAGATCACGTTCGCAGCTGAGAATAATTGGTATTTGAGATATCCTCATCGCTATAAGAAGAAGCAACCGATAATGCAAGCCAAATCAGGTTTAGATATCTGTGAGAGCTACGTCCTCGAACATTTCCTCTGAACACTTGATCTAATAGGAACACTTGAACAACAGATCATGCAGCGGTAATGTGGACCGAAGTGATGATCCTCATCTTGGTGGATTTTAACTTGAAAGGTTCATTGGATGCAGATTTAGATTTTTGAAGACATCGTTGGCCATATTCATGTTCAAATCATGTTTAGATAAAGAAACATCAGCAATAATTCGTTAGAGAAAAGAAATCGTTTTCAGCGATAACAACGACAAAAGTAAACCATCAAAAGACCCATTGCACATTGAAGCAATATCTGTCGCAGCAAAGCAGGCCAGTATCTTCAGATACTACTATCTTCCGTATATTTATACGTAAGTGATAACCTCCATTGTTACTCACTTGCCAGTATTGACAGAAAACCATTCTATGGAATGAATCTACGATTAACCAGTGTGATGGCCACTGATGGAATCGAAATTGAATTGTTCCTTTCACTGTGCATTGTTCTTTTGGTAGTGAGTCCAAGAATTTGCGATTACAAGTGAGGAATTCATCCAATATTCGTTGTCGTATTTGATGCCGAAAGAAATAAGCAGTTCCTGGGCGATGATCGTTGTCAGTTTCAGTTTGCACGAAACGGCAGCAAATACTGGAGACCCCGTATTAAAGCCAGTATTCTTTGTCGCTCCAAACGATGAAAAAACATACAACATAAGCCATCAATTTATGCTCGGGGATGGCATGATGGTCATTCCAGTAACTCAAAAGGTTTACTGACATTCCTTGATCGTAGTTGATCAAATACTAAGCACCAAATATTACCTAAACTCGTACCATTACAAACGATCTATATGAGTGATTGACAGATGGTCACGAAATGTTTTCGATCATAACCTGAGGCTATTTGGCTGTCGTGTAACGAGCCGGATGAAATGAATGACTAAATGAGATGAATTTTCGAACAAGTGATTGAACGAAAGCTCAATAGGGTGGAATAAAATTCTCTGGTGCTAAGAAATTCCCTTTGAAATATGATAGCGATACTTCAGAAAACGTTCGCATAGTTTCAGAATCCAGTAGCATTTCATCATAATACTTCTCCTTAGCTTGAACAAAACTCACATTCATATTTATCAGACGTCAAGATCAAAAAAAAATTGTATCATGGACGCAGTGATACACCATTTGATTTGAAATACCGTGCTTGACTCGCAATACTGTCCATGTTTTAATTATGTGTCCTAAAGAATGCAGTGGAGGTGAGTGCATATTTACCAAATGGAAGATGGTATTCACTGCGTACTGAAGATTATGGACTTGAAATTGCACCAGGCGACCGACTCTTCAGTGCAAGTCTGAACCAAAGCATTCCTGTGTTAGCAAGAGGCGAGAATCTTTCTTATTCATTGCAGCATAACTGAATAATTACATCATTTACTATTGCTGATCCATGGAAGATTAATTCTCATATATTCTGAGCCCAAAATTTCATTCACTCTGTCGCATCCTCATTCCGCACCAGTTCATTTGGAGGTAGTCAACGAAACCATTCAGAATATTGTTAAGAGAATGCATGGTTCCGTTTTTGTGAAGATTTTCAATTTTGTGGAAACGATGCAATTTTTCGATCTATCTCTACAATCAAGTCGTAATGAAAACTGAATACTACTAGTGATAAGTCGAACGCATGATTGCCAATTATTTTTCACATTACTTAAACATGAAGAGCGATTATTCCAGGTGGAAACTGCATTCCACGTCAGAGGACTGCTTCAACAGCTCTTCTTTCCCTGATGAATCCTTTCGACTTACTAATTGCTTTAGGTTCGTTTCAGCTTATTTTCACTTGTTATAACATCCATGCGTATTCGTTGAACAGAGTTCATTCGTGAAATTTATTGGCTTCCATTGGGTCATTACATTCGAACCGAACTCAGTGAGAAGCTGGTCAAAAGTGCTTTCCCTTTCTGTGAAAATTGCGGTAGATCTGTTGAAATTTTGCTTTCGCACTCATTGTTAGACAAGTCCAATTTTCATTTTCGACAATGAACTGATTGCGTGGTGTTAGTCTAGAGAGGATGCAATAGTAAATTGTTATTCAGTCGCCGATGCAATCTTTTTTTGAAATGGTAAAATATCACTTGATACTGTGTGCAATTGAAGCACTCTTCAACCGCATCTTCAGATGAAACAGATCATGCGGAAGGGAGCTTCCGCTGGGAATACGGTGCAGATCAATCGAAAATTCCATATCAGAGTGCGTCAAATTTCGTGTTCAACGCAAATCCAGAAAACAGCGTGTTGTTGATAACGAGTCGCATCCACGTGAGTCGTATCAATTCATTATTACGCGTTGTTTCAGTGCGCAAACGTTCCGAGTCATCTCATCCAATTCAGTTCGAAACGTTGAAGTTGTCTTCTTGGCTGAAAGCGCCCAAAAAGCCCAACCTTCTCATGTCCTTTAGGATCTTACGTTTGACACAGGCCTGAAGTTTTTTTGGATCACTATTGATCATCGTTGAAGCGCAGTGCCCATTACTGATCCCGAATTCACACGTACCATTTGAATTTGCAATCCGATAGGCCAACCTCAGGGATAAAATCAACTTTTCTAAGGACTCTCGTGTACCTCCATTTGACGTCATCGAAGTGCTCGGTGTACGATACGTACCTGATCTGACGTCGGTGAAGATCGATTCGCATTTAGCAAAAGTGGACCGGCAAAAGTCTTATTGGGATGAGCCGAAAAAATTGATTCACATCGAGGGCGACGGACTCATCCATCTTCAAACTAATACTTCAATAACGATAGAGTGGAATCACAAAAAGTTTGTTGAATACTTCATTTTAATCTGGTTGAAAATGAAAACACTCAACTAAAACAGTAATGAATTTTCAACGAATTTTGAATTATTGTTAATGTTGTTTCATCGCTTTTTTAGTGATATTGATATTAAAATGTTGGTTGGTTGATATGGGAGGGGAGAGGGGGGAGAGAAGGGGGCAAGAGGAGGCCGAAAGCAACATTGTTCTCGATCATTTTCTTGATCATGGGCACCAATCACGTCTGGGCAACCATAGGTCAGCAGCCAATAACCTCTACAGCGACGAACAACATCAATCATTGGCCTCGTCAACCTCACCAATCAATGCAACCACTTTTTTTTCCACGCAGCACTGCTTGCACGTCAATATCGTGTTCTGATTCGCTGCCTGCTGCAATTATAATCGAGGCTTGCCAACGTTCAACCATTCGATGAATACAGTCGTTAACATTTACTAAAAGTTTCAGGAGCGCTGCACCATCGACCTCTTCAACTCATTCACTGACAACACCATCAACATCCACACCTGCTACTACCACCATTCCAACAACATCTGAACACCTCACATCAACATCTTTGATATCATCAACTGTAACAACTCGATCCTCGGTGAACACAACCATCATAACACCTTCATCAAGTACAACTATCGTAACATCACCGTCCTCAAATGCAACTCCAACTACAACTTCCACAACATCGTCGTCGAGCACCATCCCGAATGAAACATCAGTGGAATCTTCATCAAGTACAGTCCGCAACACGATCACAACAAAACTCTCATCAAGAGCAATTACAAGTTCATCGGTCAACACGTCACTTTCGACCACCGCACAAACCACACATGAAATCACATCCGCAACTGTTCAATCGTCTCTATTCTCCTCTGTTGTTGTCCTGTTGGCTTCATTCTATTCATACAGCACCAATTCGCCACTATTTTAACACCACGAAACCGACATAGCGCTTTTTTTTTTACAGAAATTACGTGGAATCGAACAATGAACATCATTATTGAAACGAAAACAAGTTACGTTTTCCTTCACACAATAAAACAATTCTCCTTGCTGAAGTACTACAATAATGTTCAGAAGTTCGCACATTCAGAGTTTGCTTCCACATCATCGTTGCACGACACGTATAACAACAAAAACAAAAAAGGTAAATGAACATCAAATAGAGTCATTCAGGACAGGTAACTGGCAAGAAGAGTGGCGCCGTATTTCTTTAAACATGACGAATGAATGAAACTATATTCGCTTAATTGCTGCCAGTAAGGATTGAGCTCGTGTGCAAACAGGTAATAGCCATGCTTTGCGATTTCCTGTAAAGCAATCGCAGTTATTAACACAGAATTTCGCTTTTTATGAACTATTCTAACGATTAAGCTCGTTTAAAAAGTGGAAATGGTACCGACAACAATTCGTCTCCGATATTGCCAGCTTGATTGGGGAACTGAGTTCAATACGATAGCACAACAGCGAACTATTCCTCAGTTTCGTCTCATTTATTTCTCATTCTACCATTCAGAACACATGTGAATTACACCTCACGAAAATAACTCCTAGACTTTGCAGTTACAGTTATGAATAGTGTCAAAATAAACAAAATTCCAGGATTCGATCATCAGTAAACAACTTCCATTCTGATGGTATTGAGTTTCCATTAAGTAAACTGCGTAATTTCCGATTGTTTTTTTCACAGCTTGCAAAGGGAATTCACAAATAATAAAACAAGGGCACCTTCATGAACGGAATTCTCTTTGGCAAAGCATAATGTATTTCGATGAGTATTTGGCAAATATTTTGCGACGCGATAACCGGTGGAATTACTTGATCCTCGCCACCTGAAATTGAATGAATTTATGCCGTACCCATTGTATGAATACTATATCATAACGATCACACTATGTCATTGCGAAAAAAAAGAAGTTTTTATTAGACCATTCAGGGAACAATCCAGAAATTGTGAATCTTCCAAACTGTAATGTTCGAGATTCCATCAATACAACCAACCTTCTATATCGATTTTCAATATTTCGATTGATTTAATTCCATATTTTTGCATGACGTGATCGAGTGTAATCAGATTCGCTGTCGTATTCAGCACTGCTCCCAGTGTACCTTTCATGAATTTTCCATTTATCGACTCCAAACCCTTTATGACTTCGGCCGTTTGATTTGACTGAAAGATTTCAACTGAAATTCGTTGCGCTGAAGTCATTCGTCGTTCGCGCTCTCGCTCACCTTATCGACGGCAACTAATTTGCAGCGCTTATCAGTAATTCTTTGTAGTTCAGTCTCGAAACTTATTTCGTTGGCCGTACCCAACGATATGATCGCACAGTTTTCACGAGGAACATTGAACGGTGAACAAATCCACTTGCCACCATCGCCCAAATTACCGATGCGCGTCAAACCAGGGCAAAAAACCTGCAATTAGAGGCTGAACACGTCTGAACGTAACGTTGAGTATTAGATGTAAGATTCATGAACGCATAGTTATCGGGATCTGCTCGCGAATAGTGTTTGAGAGTGCCACTATAGACTGTATTTTATGCGGTCAACCTAAGCTTTGCCGTCGCAAGTTTTTTTCACCACCAGTAAAGTTTGTACACCTGAATAAGGATTATTGCTTGATTAAGGTTGACACTGGATCACATAACGATCGTATATTCTGTTGGCATTCGAGAAAGATTCACCTCAACGAATACGTTTTAACTGACGAACTTCAATGAAAAGTATTCCTTTGTAAGCACGGCGATATTACCTCAGGTACAATGTAGGTGTGCAGAAGTGCGTGTGTGAGAGCAGAACTGTCGTTCAAAATGGATTTGCGGGATATTGCCTGCTGTTGGTAGATTTGTTTCATTTTTTGAAGCAAGTCGTCATTCTCAGTCATGTTGTTTGAAGCACAAGCAGGCTTGTCCGCTGTCCGTGCATGCACACGAATCATATTCACTGGTGGTTTAACTGTCTTCACCAACATTATTATCGTAATCCCAAGGAAGAATAGGACAAGTAGATGTTTCGCGACTCCATTCGAAAATACTGTTGAGGATGTTACCGTCACCATCTGAATCCAAGGAGATCAGCTGGATGGTGATGATTTCACAGCGGAAAGTTTAGTTAACGCGATTTGACCAGTGGAATGGCGCAAATGCATTGATAATATAGTTTACCACACGGTTGATCATTCTGTGCTATCGTTCAAAAAATTCAGTATTCGTAAGAAAGAGGTTGGCAACATTGTCACAGAGATCAGCGCTAATTGCTCTAAAAGCTACTACGAACATCTCCACTAGGTCACGGATAATTCGGACTATGATGTGATCATCGTATGGATATGGATGGGACTATGCAAAGGGTGTAACAGTTGATGCGTTAGTTGCATAGTTCAACTTAAATTACCATCATATTCATTCTAAGTTTTATTTAACTGTCTAAATAAGACATTCAACGTGGCAACCCCACATAAATAAAAGCATATGACTCAAGAAAATTACAACGAATCAAACAATGAATTCAGCAGAAAATGCAAAACGAATCCAACAATGAACGAGCAATACAATTTCAACAGCGCTGCAAACTATTCTCAATGCAATGACTATGTATTGGAAAACATGATTAGGATGGATGCTTGATTTGTTTCAGCAGCACTTATTTTACACTTAATGAATTCTTTTCAATGAATCGAATAGCATTTATTGAATTCATCAGCAGAATAGGGCTTTTTTTGAATGGTTCAGCTCGAACCATTCAAAAAAGCGATGTTCGTTGAAAAAATCCTATTGGAAGCCGTTTGAACTGGACCATTCACTAGGGTCCAAAGCTATTCCGCGTACAATTCCATCTCAAGAAGTTCGTGAATTCATTAAGCCTAATAAGCGATCCCAAATTTACTAAAGCACATCTAAAAACCGTGAGTTGGTAGTAAAAAGGAATTTTCATATAAATGAAAATGAATGTCTTGTAGAGTGCTGACTGTTGCCAACGCAAGACACGTCGATAGTGCATGACTAGTGAAACTGTGAGCAATTTATATGGAAATATCATCAATATCATGCGTGGATTTATTGGTGATGAAATAGGCCTTCATTCTGCCCTTCATTGCCCTTCATAGCCTGCCCTTCATTCGAAGTACTTATGGTAATTGTGAATTGCTGATAAGAGAGAGGGATAAATCCATGTTGAGATGCAATCGCTGATTAAATCAATAAACTTTAGCAGCGATTTCGTGTAACGTTGAATGCTGATAAGGGTTGTGAGTGACTAATGAACTTCCCTTCAGCGCTATTTGGAACACTTCTTTTTGCACAGATCCTGTTTGGTTTCAAGATCTGATGCCCTAAACGAACTTACTACCTTATATGTTGACTTGCTTCGATGTTATATCGATTTATATCGATCATTATTAAATATTTAGCTGCAAAGCAATTCAAAAAATGAGCATGCAATATGGATGAATCGTCATACGATGAATCTTCATATGATAAAGTTATGAGATGTCTCTACAGTTTGCCTGTATAATGAAATTGCTCACAATCAGCATAACGAACTATGCTTGTAAATTCAATTTTATCATTAGAAGTGAGCATTTTGCGTCGAGAACATACACATTCAATGCTAGCGAAAAACCCGTTTATTAAATGATGCGGTGAAACCGGAGGAAACAGATGGCTTCAAAGTGGTTCAGTAAAACAAGTAAAACAACATTTACTGTCATAACAACGATTCGTTCAATAAAATGTGAGCAAAGGTTTTGCTTACACAATGAAATCCTTTTCTTATGGCAGAAGATCTGTTCCTTACAGCGATGCAAAAAAAACCGCCTTAGAAACGACGGGATCTGAGAATTGAATCACTGATCAACATGAAGTTCAAATTCGAATTTGTAGGTACCAAGAAATGGCTCAAATAGGTGAGCTACCATCAGAAACATTGTCTTCCCTGTGCAACCACGTTAAAACCATCCACAAATGATTCACAAATGTTAGGAACTGCAAAGAGAATACAATATCGCTAGCAAAAGTCACTAATGAAAAATGAATAAAATCATTGCATAACAACTGTCACTGTTGAACAGTCATCACATTCGTCGACTGACATTATTTTGATAACACGTAAAATTCACAATGTTTCGCATAAGAAGTGCAAAGGGAACACGACATCGAAGCATGAATAAAGCATGAATTAAAAAGAAATGCTAGCAATTTATATGGAGGTATCATCAAACATGCGTGGATTCATTGGTAATAGGTGATGAAATAGGTGATTGCAGATTGCGTGAATGATGCCGATCGTTGAACTAATCGTTTCTTAATGCTTTTATTGAACGTGGCAAAAACAGAATGTATGAATAATACAAACATTGTCATGCATAACAGAGACTGTAGAGAGCATACGGGATCACTGGTGAAAATGAATAATCAAATATGAATTAGCATCAATTGGGAAATCGTTTCAATCGTTTTGATAACATTCGCTACCCTTACAACTGAATTGGGAAAGATAACTCGAGCAATACGTTAAGTATTTACGCATACGACAAACTTGTGGTGTTCAGGAAATAACCAAAATCAACATAAATGTCGAAGAGTAGCACTCCAAAGAACCTATCTAGGAATCGAAGCATACTGAGCAGCATGTCGTTTCACGGATTTCCTGCTTCATGAATGCATCTCGGTGGACACTTCGATCGTCTCCGCATTGGAGATAATCACAATGAAGGACTTTCTCTACTGAATGAGGCTTTTTGGACTCACATAGCGCTCGTTATTATGCTGATTCGAATTTGGGTTCATGCAATTAAATCGGTGGAGAATGTTGATTTCCGGAAAGAGCATGTTCCACTGAAATGTTGGCCTATTTTCAGATGAAACAAAGCAACAATTTAATATGATTAAGTAACAATTTAATATGATTTTGTCGTACGCTCCCATCAGCAGGCGATATCACATCGAAATCAATTCTTATTGTGATGACGGTCATCTTTTTAAGCGATAAAGTAATGATAGAAATGACAATAAATAAAATTAAGAAAAATGTTTTAAGAATGCATGAAAACAATTATGAAACACTTCAAACAACGCAGTGCAGAATGAACTGCTGAATCAGATTAATTGTACGTCAGAGGAATTGGATTGTGGTATTGTAGAGGACAATGAAGAACTGACGACGGAAACAACGCTGAACCATAACTGAGGTTGTTGAAGTTATAAGCGTTCATATGGGCGAGCATGGTTGTATAATACGGTATTGGAGAAAGATATGATGATTGCACTATGCAATCATTCGGATTTGGCGAATATAGTGGATTGAAGAGATGATTCAGCAAATTGCTACTGAATAAGGTTGTATGATTGAAAGGATAGATAGGATTTGGATATGGAAATAATGACTGACTCAATGGTAAGTTGAAATCGAGACCGAATGAGCTTCGTTGAATGAGATTATCGAAGTTGAAGAATACAGATGGTGGAATGAATGTGTAGGCAGAACGAGGATGTAATCTCGTTAAGTGAATACCAAATGCACAAAGCATTGCGAGATGTTGTAGGAGATCAATCGGTAAGTGGTTTAGAAGACACGAAATGTGTTGTATCGGGCTCGTCACCATCAACTCGCGACATTCGTTGACCATCTCATCATAGCTTGAGCTTCTCCGTTGATCTTCGTGAATATCTGTTGTTTTATCGTTATTCTCCGAATATTCAATCGAATCATTTAAATTCGGCCAAATATTCGGCATGATTGCAAGCTGATATCCAGAACTGACAACTGAATCAGATACGATCACACTACCGTTGTTCGCTGCACGTGAACATTCACTGATTGGTTCTGCGCTGGAATAATCGTCAAAATAAGGTTTTGTAGAAACCGTCCTGTCGAGAGTGTCCTTCTCAGGCAAATTCACCTTCCAGTCTAACGCTATCTGAACGTTTAATCATTGTTTTGCATCACTGGACAAAGATATACTAATTGACGTCAAACTATAATATTTCACGACGACAAAACAAGCCTAAAATATTCACAGGAATAGTTCTGAAATAACGCTCGCCTGATTAAAAGTTATGTAACTAAAACACTCATATCGAAATTTTCCCTCACTATCACCATGGAATTTTCAGCTTTCATAAGGGACTCAGAAAACGAATCGTAACCAATCATGGTAATCAATCTTCAACATTAAACCAACGAAACTGTTCACACTGAAATGTTCAGTTTTTTCTGCTGCTAAATGTTCACAGTTCATTACCATTCAGAGGAAGCATGATTGTGGCTTGGGACGGCAATATTCATCGAACTATCTCTTACGGTCGAAGTAGATCCATTGCACTGAGATAAATATTCTGAAATCCTAATCCACTATGGTAAGGAATCCGGAATCGTATCCACTGCAAACGACTCGGAAAAGTTTTCGAAAAGGTTATCATCGGTAACATTTCAATAGACGAATACAAAACTTCATTGCTGCCATAGAAGAGCATAATCGACGACGCAAGAACAACTTGAAAGGTGGGATCAAGATGGAAACTAATCGAACTCATAGGACTGACGAAATCAAATGCATTCTATCAGTTCATTTATGTGCTCTATCTAGTTCACTATGCATATCCTTTTTAGCATTAATCATAAAGTGAAAAAGAAGCGAAAAACATCACCTTTGAGAGCAGAAGGATTTTGTGTGATGTATCTTGCAGCCTCGGTCATTTTCTCGAAACGATAAACGTGTTTCGTGCCACGAACCTAGAAAACAAAAACTGCTTTCATTCGCATTTTTCTCATAGGCGTCAATCAAGAACGAACCCTTCCGGATCGCAACGAAAACAATCAAGGACATCCGAAATTTCTGGTATGAACAACAGATCTTTTCGTGCGATTTCATTTGAGCTACTTACGATTAATAACATCGGGATTACAGCGAAATCTGGAAGTGAAATGATCAAAATTTTCGTTAAAAAAACTTCTTTCTGAGAACAATTCTTCCTGATCAAAATTTGCACGAAACGCTCGATAAAGAGAACCTTCTTGATAATTCCCTTGCTGTAGTAGTATCGCAATGCTCTTGAAAGCTTATCGTAATTCATCTTCGGCTTATGCTTGTGCGTACCCCACAGGTTGGCCACTCTCTCCGGATCCGTGAACTGTAACGAATGTAATGCTGTATGCATTTTCATTACTCTTTGCGTTTCTCTTTCTACAGTCGTGGAAAAGTAGTTGCGATTTCAACAAAATCCGAACAAATTCCTCAGAGTTGAAGCTGGTAATTGAAAAGTGGTATGTTGAAATTCTCCTTCAAAGTAAAATACTGCGACCATACGTGATACGTGATAGATAACAATGCTCAGGATGAAATGCTTAGCAACATTTGAAACATATCTAGAAATATCTGAACAACAATATTCGCCCAAATGGAGTACCTCATCACATTCCCAAACATACTTGACTTGAAAACGGAAGTTTCCAATGGAGCCTTCCTCGGTGGGCAAAATCACCCATGGAACAAAAGCATATTGAAGAACAGAGAGTGAGCGATGCGAATGCACCACAAATAGTATGCTTATGCCATAAGGAAATGAGACAAAAAACACTTCGTTCACCTGGAATTCACCAACCGTCTTCCCGGTCCAAACGATACAATCCCTATGCTTACCGTCGACCAGTAACTCCAGTATAAATCTCCACAACGGAACATTTGATGCTCCATCCATAGTGCTCTGTTATCTAAACGTTGAAGTGATTACTGCTTGAAAAGCGAAGCACTGAACAAATCGGAAACATAACCACGCATTGCGAAACACTTCAACTAGACAGTGTCACTTTATAGAAGCAATCAACAATATCTATTATACTTCCAAATGTTTCATGCATTTCCCATTCCTCTTACTCGTTACTTCATATTCTGTGTGTTATTTCGCGCCCTCATCATATTAGCGCATTTCACGATGATCAATGGAACTGATCATTCAGTACCTGCTTCTCGGTGATTTCACGTAACGATTGATTGATTTCGTATCATCTCGCTGACGATCGACACTTGAAATTGACAAGTTCGAATTACTGACTGCTATTTTTTGAAGAAGAACATACCAGAAGTGAATAAATAGTTCAGTTACGAAGGAATGGATAGTCATTTCGGAGGAGGATGTCATATGAGAATATGATGTGTTGCGGGTGAATGTACGAATTCGGTAATTCTTTCGAATGCTCATCATGGCTGTTTACATGTGATTTTCCAGAGTTTCTGCAAAAATTTCATTTTTATGGGATCATGTTCATCAAATAAGGCAGTGATAGAATATCAAATTGAGTTTGCCCAACCATTATTCCCTTGTCATTATTGTATTGCTGAGTGTGTTTATTAGCATTTAATCTATTAGCATCTATTAATCAGTGTTTTAGACCACAGCTATTGTCTTCTCTTTTTTCCCGACTTTGATTTATAAATCGAGTGATTATTGATATGATCAGCGTACTGTTAATCATTGATCAGAAGTCATTTGGTAAAAGGCATGCTCGGTTTTGCTGACTGTAAGGTTAGCGTATCTAAACTCAGCCTTATTTCTCCACGTCGAACTGTTGGAATGTTTAGGAGCCTTTTCGAAGCTCTTGTGCATCACTCTATATCTACCGTTCAGCTGCCGCTTGGGATTGATTATGACTCATACTCTGACTACATATGGTCGTGATTCCTGTAAGAGTATTCGACTGCATACGATCTGATTTTTCGTCAACGTTTTCTCAGCATTTTGTTCTGTTCCATGCGTTTGTGAGCATCGGTTTCCTTCACACGAGTTTCAAAGTACACATTTCATTCCACATTGCGCCGAAGGCAATGCTCATTGTTATTGATATGTTTGAAAGTAGTCGTGCATACGGTATTCAGTATCGTCAATGATGCATTTCGTACTCACTTGAATAACGATTCAATTAAGAAATGATTGAATTGTTGTTCTAGTTTGCCAGAATACAAAAGTGAATATCTAACCAGCAACAACACATTCTGATTGAAACAAATCGTAAATTGCGATGTCTTCGCCCCCACCGTCATTTCCAAGTGTATCATTTTCTTCAGAATGTAAGTGCTAATCACTTCAAAGAGTTGATGACTTCCTGAATTCAGATATTTCTGCATAAATTTTTGACTGTTTCTATCTAACAATAAGAATGAACTTTGTCGGTTGAACAGAACGAGGCTGCACACCAAACCAAAACTGTGGAATGGAATGATGAAGTTTCGAGTGATGACTTGATGCAGTTTTTAGATTTTCACATGGAAAAACTCGCCAAAATCTTCATCTAATTCGTATATACAGCTCTGATCTATTCTGAGACTTTATTGTCGAACCGTATAAGCATACACTGATGATTAACTTATGACTGTAATAGTCGTGATTTGCAGGAACGGATCACGGAAATTCTAGTGAAAGTGGAGCTGATGCGACTGGTCAGCGATCCTTTTCGCTCAGTGAGATGGTCACAAGGATATTTCGCTCAACAGCAGGTGAATTTCATAAAATCAATTATCCGGCCTGATTTTGTCGATGGATGGTATAATGTACAACGGCTACTAACGTATATACTTAAGGCATCATTCAAACTAGTAACTGTAAATGTGTTTAGCAGTTGACAATTGCAAGTGTTTTCTCAGAGAGGACGCTGAGCAGCGGAACGAATACCAGTGTGAGTTCATGCGTGTTATTTGAACGCATTCTGACAATAAGATATACGATAAGTACAGTATTGTGACACGCAATGAACGTTGCAAATGATGATTTTTCTCTATTATATGGATCCTAAATACGGTAGTGAATCCTTTCGGGTTGTCAACAGACGATAGGACGCTGATGATAGCTGTAGGGCGATAAAATGGCTCAAGAAAATGACGCAGTGCAACTAGAGTAGAAACTTAACTCGCCAAACAATTCCCTTAACTTTGAATCAGACGTACGTTCAGTCAGGTCGATTTGCTTGTGCAAAGATGATCAAATTTTTCAGTGACTTCAATATTGTCAGCGATTGTGAGACTTGCGAATTAGTTTCTCAAGGTTATTCCATATTTTCGTGATGAAATCAAGCTTTCAGATGACTGCCACGAATGAACAAACCAAACCAGTAGCGAAACCTCTGAAGGATTTTCACAATTCGGAGTTTTATTTTCCTTGATAATCAAACGGTTAGCACATAACTTCACTCGATTTTCACATACATACAACTTAAACGGCTCCTGCTCTTCATTAGCATGAATGAGGTTGGCACAGGTGATGAAAGACACGTTTTCTGCAAATCATGATTCGATCAGTACTTTCAAAGTTTGTGATCACTTATCCGAATGTAATTGTTCATATGACGAGTAATCGGATTATGAATATGTTCATATCGATGAATTTATATTAATTTGATTTGTTTGCTAAATCGCAGTTGTATCCTCCATCCCAATTTGATTTCGTTGCAAACAATCGTTGGCTATTTTAGTAAAATGTTTCTGCAAAAACGAAAAACTTTTCAAATGTGTCAATGTTTTCTCACCATTTTTCCGGAACTTCTCAGAAACTGTTCCATAAAAATGAACCACATTTCAAACACGTCATCATAAGTTCTGATCTTCACTACCTTCATCAAAAACATCTAGTAATGGCGATGAGGGAAGGTAGCTCATCCTCGCACTAAGATCAACTTTAGTTTCAAATCAGATTTAAGCTTATGCACGTATTTGTGGTCAATAAACTCATGATAAACAAATCAAAATCCTTGGAACAGGATTGGTTCAAGGCTCTCTTGATGTTCCGTTGCTTTGTGAGGAGGACTGCATTGCGAAACAGACATGGTACATAAATCATCTTTTTGCTATTATATATTATTGCTTAGCCACATTGCTGAATGCACTCTAAGGCAACTGCTGTTCATTTGAGTCATAAAAACGAACGTAAACAAGTGCTAAACTTCAACAAACAAACACATTAGGTACTTCGATTTTCTTGCGAATTACTCGTAGAGTGCAGTTTAAAATATTTTTTTTGCTATTTACACTCCCCTGAATCAAACTAACAATTGTGCATTCAGAGTGTTTATGATTGATGAGCAGCAACGTTGTGATAGCAATTGTGGTGGCTGGCTGTTCTTGAGGGCGATACCGAGATGAATCTGTTTACCGGGATGATGGATTGAAATGTGATAGATATTGCATCAGTGAACCGTTTTGTTCGTTTTTTTTCTGTTGATTGCTGCGCTAATAAAACTTCATAAACAACACTGAAGTGTATGGATAGAAAGAAGAACATCACAACAACTTAGTGCATCAAATCACAAACATCTTCCGTCAAGATGAAACTGGTTACTCGGACATGTGATCACTTCGAATGTACGTATATTCACGTCAGTTGATCTCTTCTCAAGCAAACCCTTTAAATAGCGAGAACTGAATGCAACTTCATCCACTCATTGCAAGTGTCTTCCAGTGTTTTCGTCACCGATTTTCAAATCTTCATGTCGCAACTGAAATTTCTGTTACTTGTTGTATCGAAATTTCTGTTACTTGTATTAGATCAGTGAACGTGTTTCTTTTTCGGAAACCTTTTTTTTTTCGAATTATCAACTAGAACATACAAATTGTTGCATATCTCTGGTTGAGAGCACCTTGTGATTGAATTGAATCAATCATGAAGTCGTTCGGCCATTCTTCTGGGATGGCTCGATGTGACTTTGTAGTTGTTTGATTGTTCACGGACTGAAGCTTTCCGGTCCATTTCAAACTCTCCGCTGTACCAATATAAAATGGCGTTGTAGTTCCGCAACGATATTGCAAAACTGCTCAAAATTTTGCGCTCTGTTTATCTACAATTCACTGTTTTTCTACTTCAATCTATGCAGAATTCGTCTTCAGATATTAACGTATGATGTCGTCGTTTGAACAAGTTTCCGATTCAAAAACACAACCAGTCCCCATCCGTAAGTTATTTTGCCACCAATCCATCGCAAATGCAAACAATATTCGACATGCAAAACGTTGTGAGCACTGTCTACTGTAGTAGTTCTCACGTTCGGGTGCTCCATCACCACCTTGGATGATTTGGTAGGCCGCCGTTACCCCACCCCTTCCCCAACAACCCTAAATTATCGAAAACGGGTAATTTCAATTCAAATGAGAATCACTGTCATAGATTTTTGTGTTACTCATTATTGCAATTGATCATGATTGCATGAAAAGTTATTTTCTATGACACGCTCACTTCAAACTGATTCAGATGGATTCTCATTCTTTTCAGACGTGTTGTATTTACTCTCATAGCTATTGCATGTGAATACCGTTCTCTTCATGACTTTTTATCATTCACTTCGTCTCATTTCACTTCACAGTTCGAATCAATTTCTTATTCTGTAGCATATACTATTTACTGATTACATTGACGAGTGCTGACAGCCGAAATCACCAATACAACAATCGAATACTATTGCTCAACAACATTCAACAGTCGAATGATCAATTATAAAGTGTATTTAATAGAATGAGAATTTGAATTAATCTGTTGAGTGAAATGAATGAGAAATTAGCAGAAGAGAACAATTTTGGTGATAAAAGGTATGAGAGCGATTAAAACACCTCGGAAAAGAATGAAAATCCTGCTAAAACGAGCCAATGATACTCAGAAAATGAAGAATGTTGCCATCAACTAATCGCATTTACATATCCGAGATGAAAAACACCATCACAATGGCGTTCTATCGTAAAATATCAACTGCACGAAATACTAATTTCCCGACCCCCTCCGTCACCCCTTGACACCTCCAAATTATTCAAAATGGGTGATTGCACCCCCTATGATAACCACTGGTCTACTGCATCACAAAAACTATTCGGTGCATTGTGAAATTGCGAAAGAGAAGCATTTCAGCAATTTGAGTTTCATTCGGAAAATCTTCCCATGACAAATTCGATTCGAAGCCGTCGTTTTGTAATCATCACGCATTGCTATTTCAGCACCTCGTGAAAGGGTGCATTCCAACGATTCCGAGCAAGTGGCGGTGAGCCCTGTAAGCACCTCGTCAGATATTCCTGTTCAACCAAGACGTAGATCGTCGATTATAGATGTGCTTACACGACGCACCTCAATTTCAGAAGCTCTCAAGCGTCACGCTGAAGAGACAGGCGAGCATACCGCATTTTATTGTCCTTTCCATTTCCAGCATTCTGAACAGTCACAGTTATAGTTAGCTAGCTTAGCTATCAAGGCGTTGACGATTCAACTGTGACCAAAGCATTGCTTCACTTCAGTCATCTTACTGGTGTAATCCGGACGCATGAAGCTTTGTTCCGTTAAGAGTGTTATTCTTTAGGTCTAGATAATCGGCAAATAGCTGATTGAAATTCCGACGTTTATCATTTTTTCTTCATTATTTCTATGTTTAAAGGAGGTTTTTTTTGAATTGCAGTCTGTATGAGAAATTTCATCACATTAACGAAGCTAATTAACGGAATTTTATTGCAGCAAATTAGCGGAGTTGATTTTGAAATGAACCAAAATTAAGATACAGCAATAGACCGTTTTTTAAAATGCAGAATAACATTTGAAAGGACCACTTGCAGAACATTGTCATCCCGGCGTCTACTCCAGATCACCTGAAGCATAAATGAAGAAGTAACATTCATGTTCTTGTGTTTCGCTTGTTCCGAGGTAACTTCTGAGTTTTGTGTCAAATTTTGTCAACACTGGAAGTCTTCTTGGAATTTCCAGAAAAAAAAGTCCTGGCTCACAACTCCTGCAAAACGGTCTATGAATAGGTGGGAAATGGCAAACACTCCAAAAGAGACTACTAAATCAAGAAAAGTCCACTTTCGAACTGAACATTTCATTTGCATTTGCAATTGTTTTCCGTGAATCCTTGTAAGTCCAACGTTGACATATCACAGCCATCGATTCCAGTGAAGCTTTCCTAAGTAATTTCATCTGTTTGCATTTTAAGACAACAATTTACGTATTTCTCAATGCAATATACAACGAAATACATACTTATAGCATCACTAATGGGCAATCAAAGCAAATGATACATACAAACACTGTGACGAAACTGATCGCTTTTCTTGCCCTTGAGGATTCTTGAACCATAATTTCTGTAGTGAAGATAAATGCAATTTCAGATTCGTCGATCAATTGCAATCGTTTTGTTATCGCGTTGTAAGATTGTTGTGTCATAGACAGTGATGGAAACTGATAACGCTGTAATCCAGCTCATTCAGATACAAGTCCATCACTCGATGCATCAGGCCTTCTCAGTCCTCAAGACCATTTCTGATTGAAACCAGTTCACTGTGTATTTTAGAAAAGTAAAATATGCAATCGACTATTTTTTCAGTGACAAAATTTGATATTTCCCGAATTTTTACGGAAATGCATGATTTCGCGATAGCACCAGCTGAGTGCTCATTGCAAGTTTCACGTTTTCAATGAAACATGTCGATTTTTTGCTTGGCATACCAGTCCTATCCTTGAAATCCTTCTGTCATTGGCGAGGGTGACGACTGCTTGGTGATATTTCAAAAAATTTCTAACATCGGTTACGTATAGAAGGCATCGAGCTGTTTTCGAAATTCAACATATTGTTAGATCGTTTTCGCTTGTCGTTTGTTATAGGTTAACAGAACTAGCATCCGTATGTACTGTATATAAGATTGTTCATATTATCATGTCATTATATCATTTATGGAGATATAGTTGTACTTTGCAGTGCTGCTTCGATTTACGATCGTAACTGTGTGTAATGCTTAAAATTTATGTCAAGCAAATCGTATCTGTATTATATTCGTGCATGATCATGTACTTGGTGATAAAGTCATGAATACAAATCATTCATTTATTGATTCAGATTGACAGTTCTATGTGCGATGTTGTTTCTGTTGCGCAAAAATGTTACCATTTTGTGACTGCTTTATAAATGTTAGCAGATTTATGAATAAAAGTTTCATAAAAAACCTTATATCGTTATGTTCGTACACTGACTTCGATTCTCCCGTATGCCAATACAACGTATTCCACCGCAGTCCGTGAAAGGAGCATTCTGTGATGAGCATCCTCGTGGAAACATGGAAATTAAATAGTTGATAGTGAAGCATATTGAAACAACCCATAGCGATCTTATTGATATCATAGTCAAGAGAATGTGTTATCTTAAGCAGTTGAAAAGCAGAGGTTAAATTTGAAACTACACCATATCGGTTATCGTTTGCAGTTGACGAGTCATCGGAAATTTGTCATCCTTTCTGATTTGTTTACAAATCCTCAATGTTAGTCATGCCTACCGGCTGATTCATAAATCACTGCTGATGTCATTTTGATCGGAATTGGATGACTGTTTCACAAGCATCTGATACTGAATCGGTCGCTGAGGAACAATTGAAATAAACGTGGTCAGTGATATTGTTTGAGTGAGCGACATGATATAACTCTTTATGAACGCTATTAATCGTATTATGGATTGCATTCATCACATAAAGCCAATTTGTATAAACGAATAAGTTTTAGAAAAACAAACGGCTGAATAAGTGTAATCGAACAGATGAATAATTGATTTTGCACGAATTACTCGATTAAATAAGTGAGCCGAACTGAAATAGTTTGTGTGAACATGGAATTTTCGGGCAAATGGTCCTTCAAAAACAAATATTCTGAGTGATCGACAATGGGAAAGTTTACGACCAACTGTCTCACGATCGGAGTCGTGAGATGTAAGTTGGCATTGAACCGAACGAATCATGAGTGCACATCGTCCGGACAAAACAATCGTTTGAGTGATTCTAAGCAACGTGTCAAAATTGGAAATTCGGGTGGTCACTGTTCATCATTACACCTCAGTGATGGAATCCTCCAATATCCGATATTACTATCACCAAAATTGATTCCACTTTTTGTGTGATGCATCAAATTACGGACGAAATTGCCGAATTGCTATGAATTTATTCTCCTTTTTTTTGCTTCTTTCTGACATATAAAGCATGATTAAGTGACAGTTACTGCCCATACCTCATGACGGTCACGAACACGTACGTATGTACCATCATTTGTCATCTCGTTAATTTTTCTCCTTTGCAGTATTTCGAAATTAATCTTATCATCGATCGTTCGACTGGATGTTCTATTCCAAAAAAATATCATTCTCAGTTGTGTCTGTCTGAAAATTTTATGATTTGCGTTAAAAGGACGCAAAAAACCGATGAAATTAACCATTTTTCGAGCCAAAAAACAAGAGTCGTAAACAATAAGTCGTAGCCATTGGCGCCGATTAATTTTTTTAATCAAAAATTTCCATTTCATCATTTTCAGCAGACATCATTTTTAGCAAAAATGCAACGATATTTAATATTTACGATTATGCGACATACCTACGATTATTTACGACTGCGAATGGGTGTTGCGTTTATCAACAGAATTTGACGACAGCGATTAGTTGAGAACATTTTTCAGTATTGAATTTGAGTTTTGAGAACGATAGCTTTTCAATTTTTGCCATCGTAAACAGCGTGTGATTGTTTTTCGGTGTTCTCATTGGTATCACTTCGGTTGTTTATCTTCCATCGATCACTGATAACAACTGGTACTTAGTGTGTAATATCACTCTCGAAAATACAATCACGAGACTTGTCCGATGAGTAGTCGAAGGCTGACGAACATCAATATCACGGGACTTTGACGACTGTTATAAACAGCATCATATCCAATTGAAAAAAAATCAATTTTTATTGATAACACATTTAGTTGTTCAAGAATTTCCAAAAAATTTGTTACCACCATGAAACGAAGCAGTTACGCACGCCTATTTGAAACGCAATTTGGAACAGAAGCGCATAAATACCGTCGCAGTGGCATGGTTGCAATCAGTGAACATTCTCGGCACTTGGATTCACTCGACCGAATCCGTAACTCAGTTTCGTGGATCACGACCATCTTTGCGTCGGTCAACGAAGGAATAACGCTTCTTAGGTGATCCTCTCCAAACCGCCACCTCCACTGCTCATAGCGTTCTAAGTCCCAATGGTTATCGAGTCGAGCTGTGCTTCTGTGGAGCAGACGTTGATATCCTGCTCGAGATTTGAGTCAATAGATTCGATTAGTCTGGACAGACGTTCATACGATACTATCATCTAGCATTGATTGCTTATAAATTCATCTCAGTCATCTGTGCATTCAAGCCTTTCATAGCCAGCCTGTCAGCCATAACAGGCTGACTAGGAGAACCGTAAAGCTAGCGCTTTCAACTGAACGAGTACTGTTCAATGCAATCATCTAGGAAAGCTACTAACACCTCTTCTATTTTCAGAAATCGTAAAAATGACTTCATTCCCAGTTGATCCAAAAAGATTCCCGATCACAATTCGTAAGTTCCTGCTGGCATAATTGATTTTGAAAAATTCTCACGCTTATCTCGCGCTAATTCTCAGTTGATTTCATGTCATCGGGAACTAAGAGTGATCAATTTCTGTGATAGGAACTTCCCGAGATACCTCTCAGATTGTTTGTTCAGCGCCTCGTGTACGCAGTGACACGGTTGATTCGGAAAGCCTTTCGGTGTCACCGCCATCCAGTTTCCCACAGGAACGAGAACGCAGATTTTCAATTACCGAAATGCTCGGTCGACGTACATCAATTTCGGAGGCATACAAACGTTACGCAGGATTCACAACAAACGGAGGTATGCATTTATCGACCATTTCAACATGCGTAATTTCGAAAACAAACTTCCACGAAACTCAAAGTGTTACATTGCAAAATGCTAAAATAGTCACATTTTAACGCCCCATTGCACAAATCACGTTAAATTAAGTGCAAATTTTCAAAATTTTGATTGCTGATCACTTCTGAGTTCAGTGTGAAACAGAATAGTTTAACTTCTTTTCAGATGGATTCCATCGAGAAGATTACAAAAAACCAGTTGACTCCTAGAAAGGAGTGGTTTTCACTTTGAAACGATCCAATAACAGAATGCTGACACGCTGTGCAATGTAGTTGTATAAAAAGTTTCATCACTTACAAATCTGACATGATATTGTACTATTATTAATACTATTATTTTCATTCCCGCCATCTTATCTCTTCAACAAGCCGAATCCTATGCTCACATTGTCTTTTTCCATAAAGAAATCACGTGAATTTCTGAGGCGTTCGAGTTGGAATGACAATTCTTCAACGTAACAACCTATGAAGTAAAAAGCAGATCTTGATAGAAAATTATTTCAACATGATAACCGCTGTTCGAAAATGATTCGTGCTTGCTTGCTGATATTTTTGGGCAGTTTTTGCCTGTAACTGATAACCCTTTATCACTCTGATAAAGTTACTATTATTAATTATCTGTTGTTGTCTGTTGCTGATAACACTGTCAAAGTTTATCTATGATTGACGCATGTATTCCTTGTGCTTTGTATAACTGCTCATTGTTTCATCACGAATCATGAAAACTGTGAATAAATTTTTATTTCTTAATGAATTCTGCATACGATATGCTTCCAATACAAAGAACCACTATGGGTCAACTACAATCTAAGCGCTTTTCGTCATTAAATCATAAATGTTGCACTGTTTATTCACAACTAATCACAGGTTGTTATGAATTCTTTCTGGTTTTTTGCACTCATTTTTTCATCGTTTCTGCATATTCACGACCACATTTACACTCACTGAACTCGCAGGATATTCTTCGTAATGCATTTACGAAGTCCTCGTGAAGTTGAGAAGAAAATTCTCTCGTTAGATTTCAAAAGCAAGTTAGTGTTGTCAGCGTATGAGAAACGCTTGAGATAAATTACGAATTTTCGCAATAATCAGATGATATATCTGAACCAAAAACATTCGCTTATGACTTTCCACACACATCATTATGTCAGTTGCAAATTGCATCAATAATCCACTTTGCAGTCAAAGCAGCTGCAACTTAAAGCTCAACAGTTCGTTACGTGTCTTATGCAGACGAAAATTTTTAATTCTTACAATTCTAGAATCATTTGTTCATGAAGTGTGAAACTGTTCTGATACAACACAGCTACGATTAACGAGTGTTTAGCTTGCATCCACCTTGTGCATACAGGAAACATGTGGAAGATATTCTTTTTGAGGTGTGAGTCTGCTTTACATGAAGATGGAACAATAGTATCGTATCGTTCCTGTGATATGTTCTAAGTGTTGGGGTGGATTGAAAGTAGTAAGAGGCTGTATCACCCTAAAAACGAATCACTTTCGTAACATAACTTTCACTTGGATTGACGTATAACTTGAATTTTGTAAATCCTCAAGCACAGATTATTACGATCATCCATCATGAACTTGTATTGCGAATGAATATTTGTTCCAACGAGAAATCTCAATCTTTCCTACAATTTTCTCATCGCTATCATTCGCTTGTTGACGACGTTCCACAAAAATTCTCATTCTTTTCCAGTGGTATTTCAAAATTTTCTCATTCTCCAATTGAGCACATTTCTCTGTCACACTCACTCATTCTTTCTTAGGATGCTTTCTAGTGAAAGGATTGTAAAGCGATGAGCTGCAACAAAGCGACAATTCGATTCCATGTAATGGGGGTTGGTAACAGAAGCCAAATTGCACTTTTGAAGCGACGCGGTCAGGTAGAGCACAGAAAAAAGAGATCCAATAGGGTGAATTAATTCATCGATGAGGCACAGGAATTTGACGTATTTCAAGGCTACACCTGACCTGAATGTGTACATGAGGTGTCATTGGGAAGAGAAATGAATTTACCACGTTCAGACAAAGACGGGCTACAAGAATTGGCTCATTTATGGAGTAGTAAAAGTTAAACCAGGGAAGTTTCAATCAAATAAAAATGATGTGATCAATTGAAGTGGAAAAAGTGTCGGAACAGAGATTTGATCGGACAATGCCAAGTAATTCATTGGAAAGAAAATTGAATTCTCTACAAGCACAGGTTTCAGGAAAATTCATCATTTAGTTTTCGAAATTGTAACTTAAAAAGAACCTTCATGAGGAGAATTAATGCCTTTGCAAGCGATTGAAATGGAAAAAGTGCTGGAACAGAAATTTGGTCGGTCAATGCCAAGTAGTCCATTGGAAAGAGAATTGAATTCTCTACAAGCACAGAAGGTAATCGCAGATCTCTCGATTAGTATAATTCAATCTTTCTTTATTTCTTTCTTTCAATTAAATCAAATTGTAATTACTTCGACTTACATTCATTATGAAGTATCATTATGTTCCATTACCTCTTGTTTCATTTTCAGTGATACCTCCCACCAAGTAACAACTATTCATTCCGTACCATTTGCGATCATCTAAAACGGTCATCAAGCAAACTGCCCAGTAAATGAACCATGCAATACGCAAGATTATTTTAGTGAATTTTCTAAGTTCGCGGCATACGAAATGATCAGAGAATGTTCCAAAAACGATCACACGGGCACGGCCATATGACATGCTTCTTGGAACCATTTAACTTAACCTACGGATGCAATTTAGGAAGTTGACTGGCTCAGTTGAATACAAGTAATTTTGCGCTTTTTTCCCCGACTTCCAGAATTTTTCCGAATTTCAATAATTTCCACAACGATGTGTTTTGCACATCCTCTAAAACAGTGGTTCTCACGCTCGGGTGCTCCATTACCCATTTTGATGATTTAATACGCCGCTGTTACCGCCTCTCCCCCCTCCTGATACAAAACTCACAATTTCTACGTATAACGGACCGGTTTTCCTCTTGTTACCGACATATAACGTTGGGAACAAGAGGAAGACCGGTCCGGAAATTCGTTGATATGGTGAAAGAAATTAATTTTCTGGAACAAAACAAGTATTTTTAGAACCTTTTTTTTCACTGCAGAAAGCATAAGAACCTCGGCAATCAAAAACGGAAAGCAATGAAAAAAACGTTCTTCCGCGATAAAAAATGAAATTTAACAACAATTTCAATAATTCATGAAGAAGGAAGATGCAATAAACACTTGAGAAATTATTTTCGAGATGAACGGAAAATCAATCATTCCATCAAAGTGATGGTTAATGTATATGTATAAATTCATCAAAGGGACGAAAATAAATTTGACCTATCGAGAGTTTTGAGATGCAATTGGTGCATTGAGCCTGAAATTCCCATTCTACTTTTCAAGCATTTCAGTCAAAAAATCATAAGATATGTTGTCGTCCATCACGGAAGAAGCATTATACCGGTTGACAAAATATTCATAAGCGATTGAAGAATTACAAATTGTGAAAATTGGAAAAAGAAATCGATATCATCAAATTCAGAAATACTCGATCGTTCCACACCAAACCAATGATCTTTTCTGTCGTACCAAAGAGCTCAATCAATTCTTACTGCTCATGAGAGACGATGTCAGCCAATATGTTAAAGAACTTACGAAATTTTGTTCGGGCCTAAACAAACTAAAGATACTCAGAAAATAGGATAAAGACGAGCGTTTCCATGAGCGAGCCGCGTTTAGATATCCGAGTGAAAAACACTTCATCACAATGGCGTTTCATCATAACAAAACCACCAAATATTAATTTCTCTTAATCATTCCCCAATGTTGATAAAAGACGATGTCAGCCAATGTATTGAAAAACTTGTGAAACATTTGTGTCCAAACGGGAGATCTAATGACACTCAGAAAATAGGAGAAAGAACAGCGCTGCCATGAACTAATCGCATTTATATACCCAAGTGAAAAAACACCATCACAATCGCATTCTATCACAACATAACAACTACATGAAATACTAATTTCCCGACCCCTTCCGTTACTCCCAAAGTACCCAAAATGGGTAATTTCACCTCCTGTGAGAACCACTGCTGTAAAACATTTGAGAGGTCACTGTGATTTGTCGTCAAAGAATTTTACATTTAACAGAAATAAATTCTAATTCATATCAATATGGCGTTTACTCAAAAACTACTCCCAGATGATTCAAGTACTGCCGATTTCAACGAATTCTGAATCGTAATAAAACACGAACGAATAAAGTTTATAATTTATTTAAACTCTCACAACACAGCATGATGCCGTGAAAATGTTTCAGAAGATTCATAAAATAATTCTAAACGGTTGGGTATTTCAATGTATGACGATAAAAGAATATCAACATGAAGAGTAATAAAAAGATGAACATAATTACTCCATGAACAACTTCAACGATCTAGAAATCCATCTTCAAATAGCTCTTTCTGCAGATAAAACAAAATCATCGCAATGAGACCACCAGGAAACAACCCTCAAATGGTTTATTATATGAAAGTACTGACTGAAATAATTTTAAAAGAAGCTGAAAGAACTGAGAAAAGAAGCGAACAAAATGATTCAAGAAAGATTTCTTGAAGAAAAACAGGAAGCGTAAAAGGCGTTCGTATTTGTTTATGAAGAAGATTCATGAATAATAGTTTCTGAAACAACGGGGACACGGAATGAAGAAGAGTTCAGAGTAAAAAAAGTTAATGATAAAATGTAACTGCAAATAGTATCATAGAAGTGTGCAATCCTAATCCTACATGGCAAAGACAAGACTCGCTTCTGCAATCCGACAAAACAATTATCGCGTATACGAATAAAGATCGTTTCTATTCAATAATATTATAGCAAATCTATCATTAAATTTCTATTGTAAATCACCGCTAAGAAGATTAAGAAAGCTTCGAAAAACGACTGCAAATGCAATAAGAATATATTAAAATAACATGAGCACAACTCAAACCCTAACAAAGCAATGGATTTCTGGGGAATCTAATATTATCACCATTGAACACTAATAACAGTACAGATCGATGAAGAATCAATTTAAAAGAAAGCAAAAAACGGAAGTAGAAACTCGTAATTAATATACTCATTCAGTAAATGAATCAAACAAGAAATCATCCATATCTATCTATGCATTTATCTAATGATAAACCATGAAACAACAGCAGAAATACCTATATTATATTCTTGTATAATAAGAAATTAAACAATTTTACAAGATGAAATAAATTAGTGGTTAATTTTCCTTAACAAGAGTTGAAATGATAATTAGGAAGAGCAATAAGATTTGTTTTGGGATGATAAGGACGACGAAAAATCGTTGTTGAGTTGACTATCTTCGTTCAGACATTTTATTCGACTCGCGTTCTCGATGATTGTCTGTGTAGTTGGTGAACCTTTTATAGTTGCTGATAAATCTTGATGAACACAATTGCAATGTGTCATAAATTCGTTGAAATTGTTCACAATTAAGCCACAACGATTACATCGCAACATTAGTTGTGTCTTTTCTGTGTACGCCATTTCGAGTATATTCTAAAACGTTAATATTTTTATTCTCTTCGTTAATAACTACTTCTTAAACTATAATTCAGTTACAAACAGAAAAACTTAATCAACTCGTTTCTGATAATTTTCAGTGTGTGATTTTTCGATAGCCAAAAGTAAATTTCATTTTAAGCAAAGACATAATAGCACTGAAGTTCGCAGTAGACATTCAATGATGAGTGTAACCTTTTGGTCGTTAAGAGCATTCGGTTTGCAGAGATTCGTTAAGGGTGCATTAACATGATGATTCATCTGATGGAATATTATCACGTTGTTTGAGAACGACGCATAGTCACACAGTGAACAAACAAACGGAGCGTGCAGACCGTGCAGTTCCATGTGTGTGCCCAACGCCGATTCAGAGTCACAATGAAATGAACATTTCCAACAAAAATGCTGAAATTTTGAAAATATTTATCGTCTTTGTATTTAGAAAAAATACATTCAAAAAATTTGCATAGAGGATCATGAATATTACATTTTATGGATGTTGCCATCGAAGTTTATTATTTCGAAGGAACAAACAAAACTCGCTTAATAGTATCATTTATCTTCACTCAACAATTTTTTCACAATCGTGATATTTTTTGTGCGTTTCACTGCTGACTTCAGAACTCATTTTCAACTTTCAAATACTTATTGCCTGAAAGCAAACATCAACGGACCTGTCCATCTATTCTGCGTGCCATCCGATGTATCTTCTGTTTCCTGTTATCGCCACTATTGCTCTTGTTACGCCTAATCGATGTTTCCAATCGTCGTTGTATTCGCTAAAGCAATATCGATTAAATGATGAACGCACAATGTCAACAACTCACCAACGCATGCTCAAGACAATGCGCAGTATAGCGATCAGTGCTAGCCGTCTGAAAGGGACATTTCGAACACTTCATCACCTTTCCTTCATGAGAAATCGCTTCTGGTGAAGAGTGACGAAGTTTACGTTTTCTAAAAACAGAACATACGATACAGATGAATTCAAGCGACACTCAGCTGCATGCGGCTTATGCACAGCTTTCGGTATGCAATACGATAAATTTGTCAAGCGATTTCGAAGCGACTGAGTAATTCTCCCGACGAATCAGACGTAAATATCTGTTGAATTTGACTAGTATGAAAAATTTTGGAATGTGATAGTTAAAAACTGGTAGCATTAAAAAATTGGACATTTGCAATAGAATGATTCATAAAGAAAAGAGATCAACGAACCTAAACGCAGCAACCGATGCATTTTGTGAATACGTATTGATGTGTAAATTGATATGATTACATAGTGCTTCTGGAGTGTATGCCTTATAAGAACATAAATTACACTTCAACGGGCCACCTTTTGATTTATGTCGATCCAGATGGAATGCAAGTAATATCTTATCCTCACAAACAAATGGACATTCATTGCATCGATAGGATTTTCCTGATGAAACTAAAAAATTATTGTTCTCTAAGGATAAAATTTTTCAAGTAATTTCACTATTGACTGAGTCGAATTCAACAACAACTCTACTTTAACTTTAAGTTGAAAGGAACGTTTCGATCATTACATATTCACATCATCATCATTTTTACAGAATATTTGAATGAAATGGTGTCAAAACAACAAAAACGAAATGATTTTGAAATTATGGAGGGATATTACCGGATCAATTCTAATACGACTACGCAAAGAGAAACAACATTCACCCACAGCAATGGACTGACCCAATAAATCGGAGTGAGATTTCCGAATGCGCATCAACAATTTCATTTCGTTTGATATAAATGAGTCATTCACATCCTCCTCACTAAACAAATATCTAGACGACGAATCATGTGTGATGGAGGACATTTCACTTTCAGACTCCTTCATAATTCCACCAGCAAGTTTCTTGACGAGCATTGGATAAGACGAAATCAAACTGTTGTTGTTATTTGAATTCGATTCAATTGCTGTACATGCTTCTTCATCATTCCCCGACGGCTGAATGTTACGAATGTGCTCATTAGGTACATCCATAGAGACTGTTTCAGAGCCGCTTTTAGCAGAGTTTGTTTCGTTGATGGTACTGAAAGAGTTGAGTTCACTTTGTCAAATCAACTGATGCTGTTACGCATAATATCGCGGGAGTCAAATACAGAATAGTCTCTCTTACAACAATTATCAAATCGTTATACTCACATAACATCATCCATATTTGGTTTAAGAGTCGGAGCAGAAGTATTGCGTTTATGAAGAGCACGATGTTCACTAAGAGAACTCGACGTTCCTGTGCTGAATGAGCATAGATCACACATGAAGCGAGCAGTTTTTTTGTGCTTCTGACCGTGATGCCATAACTTACCATACGAGTCACACGTGTACGGGCATTCCCTTAAAATGACGTTTATCTTAATCTAGGTATCTGAAGAGTAAATTAACCGAATTCCATTTCGACGCCAAAAAATTCAATCAAATATGGAAGAGATTTCCCTACATAATGAGAATAACGATTCATTATGAATACATAGTTTTATTGCTGGTAAACGAACTAGAATCCCTCAAATAATATTGAGTGAAACACTTTTCAGGATGCAAGTAATAACAAGAAAATAATGAATCATTATCAAGAATAACTACAATTTCAACCATTGAATGACCCTCCACGAAAGCCAGAGATCAATTCGAACCTGCAGATGAATAGTGTATCCGAATTTGCATTTGAAGGAGTGGTAGTAGTTCTTGGCGAAGGATGAAGCGATAAGTGCTCGGTGAATTTTCTTTTTATCGATGTGTTGAAAGTACATCGCGAACAACGCAATGATCGACTACCCATGTGATTTCTAGAATTGTGAAGAATTATTAATTCGATCTTATAAACACAATTCTTTCAATAACTGATGTGATAATTGTTCTCAACTACGGAATGTTTGTATGAATAGAGAGAAAACTACGGCTAAAGGAGGCTATACATGTAGCCTGCTCGCTTTCGGGTCTTAAGTATATGAACTAGCGATATACATTTGCAGAATGACTTTGTGATAATAATTTAAGCACCAACACCACAATTGTATGCAGTGTCGTAAAAATGCTTACAAAATCATACAAAAAATAAAATGAATGCAGGCAGTTATAAACCTAAAATGGGCGAAAAGTGGAGCACAGAAGCGAGTACGATATGGACAAAAATTGCATGAATACAAACGTGTTAATTTTGCACCACTCTTCATACCAATTATAATGCCATGCCAACGAATTGGAATATACTTTTTGACAAGAAAATTGAGGTTGATCTAAAACTATCGATTAAATTCTTATCATTGATGAACTGCAGAAAATAACATTAATGATCAGAATTAGCATAGAAGAGTATGTATATTTGAGAAGTCGACGGAACCAACAACCTTTTGTGATGACGGAGGAAGTCCATCTTCTTCGGCGTGCATCTGTAGATGAGCTTCAAGAACGTGCGCACGTTTGGTGCTATAAGTACACCGATTGCATGCAAACTCGCGTATGCCGACGTGCATCGCTGCGTGAGCTTTCATATCACAAAGATGTCGAGATCGGTACGGACACTCACTGCATTTACCCACTTTCTACAATCAAATACACTAATCATTCGCACTTTTTCCCTATCAAGCATTATTCTGTTTCAATAATACCTTGCAAAATATGATGATCGCAGTTTACATCCTAATCTTTCTACCATTTTCACACATTTCCAACTTGATTAAATGAATTCTTCATAGTAAAACGGTGCATTTAAACGACGCATTTCGAAAACGTGGCACCCGATCACTATCAGCATTCTTATCTCGGAGTATAGTGATGGAAAAACGGCATAACATTGTGAATTGCTCAGCTCATTGGAATGATCTCAATCATAATTGATGCAGTAATATTATTGTTAGGTGAACATACCCCGATAGGAAACGATACTGATCCATTGGAAAGAGCCTCATCGGTGAGGGCAAAGTCTTTTCGACGACCAGGCATTTGAACGTTTTTATTTGTTTGATGCAAACGAGAATGCTGTGTGAGAATTTCAACAGAACGACACGAAAACGTACAATCGGCGCACTGTTGAATTACAAGAACTGTGATTAGTTTACGCATATTTATGTGAAGTACACAAACCGAGTGTTTAAGCTTCATCAAAAACAATAACAATGATGAAAGATTGTTAATGCGAATGAACGCATTCTAAATGAATATAAATCACTTCATGTCTCACCTGATTATCAGCTTTGACAAAATGCTTATTCTCGTGACGTTTCAAGCGTGATTTCTGAGTGCATGTGAACGGACAATATGCACAATTGTGGATACGTTGCTCCTTCAACGATACTTCAGAGCTGTTTGACGGTATCTCATTCCTCAACAATAATGCCAATAAATCATGACATATTTAAACGCCGAGATCACGCTCAATTCAAGCTCATTACGACAACATTTATATTGGGTTGGTGCATAAGTTCGTGCGCTTTCATTTAAATTCAATTATTCCGGCAAAAGTCCACGTTTCCGGAGGAGCGTCATATACCAATCGATAGCGCGTTTTCTACTCTTTGCAACTATATTGAACGGTCTACTGCTGTTTTGTTCCCTTCGAATTTTCAACGTGACGAAATGAAGTGTCAGGTGGACGAAAGAACGCATTTCCGACAAGTGCTACTATTTATATTCAGTCACGCCTCAACGGGCCAAACCACTAGAGAACTGTGTGAAACGAAATCATCAGAATGTTCTCATCCGTCAAATCAACAAATCATCAGAATCCGCGAAACCAGACGTCCACCCTAGGAAGACAACGGAAACCCTCACAAATGTGGACTTTCGTCGAAAAAATTGAATTTGAATAAAAACGCACGAACACCAACCCAATAGTTGCTCCCACATCCGCGGTTCAAATTTTTTAGATGAATGGAAAACCTTACGTTTGTCTTCGGTCACGTTTAATAAACGTATTGGTGCGTTCCTTTAGAAGAGACGAATAGATACGTTTCGAGATTCTTGGAGCTTTACGACACGAGAAACGATGTGCTGAGCGTTCATAGTATGACAGAAATCGAGCCGAACAACAGAAACATTTGTATTTTCGAGGATCGTTCTTTGCACATGCCTTAAATAAGTCTTTTATCTGCAGTTGAAACTAATACACTAAATAAGTTTTTTGTTATTTGTTCTGTCGCTGAGAGGTTATGTCACACAGGGTCACAACCTAGAACTAATACTTTTCCGCATATTTTGAATCGTTCTGATCCGAATCATACATATGTAATGTTAACACTGTAACAATTCTAATTTAAGAGATTTCGAATGCAACTGATGATAAGAATACGAAGGAATATGAATGATTGGCTATTGTTCACGAATTAAGAATCTATTTTCTATTTTGAATTCTGCTTCAATAAAGTTATTTAAATAGCGTGTACGCATATTTTACTCGTTTATCAATTGTTCAATGAAAAATATGCTTACCTTGACAGAGTTTTGTTGATAACGGATGGATGATTTGTTGGGATAATGAAACGATGAACGCGCACCGTAATAATTGGTGTTTTGTAAGAAAGAGGATGGTGAGGCTTTCGTTGAAGAAGGACCCTCATCAATAGAGCTATCTTTAGCAGCACTAGCAACAGCTGAGTGTTCAGCGTCACATGACCAAACAGCATCCGATAGCCGTGGTGGTGTTGTACTTGTTCGTCTCACACTCAACTTAACACTTGACTCTTTCCTCGTCTCCTTACTTCGTTTCATTTCTGATAATGATGCTGATGATTCACTCCTTCTTTCTGAAAGCATATTTATCTATCCACTATTGTTCACAACGATGCAGAATTGACTGAGAATTTTCCCGTTTAACCTAATCTCATCTTCAAACTTTGTTATGTAATACCTCTTCAGCTGAAGAATTACGCGGACAATGACCGTTCGCAATGATCTTTAATGTGACTATGATATTTTACGACAAAATATGCTCTTACACGAAATTTAGCTACTGTTCGTTTGCACAAAGTAAAATTGCGATCGAAATACAACCATATAGCAACCATTAACTAGATCCTCGGTTGAGCTAGCAAAAAGGATCGTATTTTTCTTGCTGCTGTTAGTGTTGCCTCGACCTACATACATTGGAGGCCAACGATATCCTCGTACTCCATGACAATCACAGTGACGTCTCAAGAAACCAGCCGACTCACTTCTGTATCAAGAATCATATTTAAAACGGTCACATCTTGAATGCGCAATATCAATCCATTTCTCCGTTAAATTTACATATAATTATGAAATGCGTCAAATCATGCAATATTTCAAACTTATCAAAATTCTCAAGATATTTTCAAAACAATCGAACGGTTCTATCTAAATGAATGAAATTTTCCTCCCAAATTTCATCAAAGAAAGATAAGATTGCCGGAGTGAGCATGACGATTCCGATAAAGTATACTGACCGGTAGGTGCACATCGGACATTGAAATCCTCGATCGCGTTTATGACCCTCAGTGTGTGCATTCAATCTACCGGTATCACGAGTTCTGAATGGGCATTCCTTGCATACAAACTGTGTTTTTGATGATGTACCTATAAAAAGTATTATACGAACAACAAAAACAATCAGGTTCTCTCAATTGAGTATAAACAAACCGTTGCGAGGGTTTATTCTGCATTGAGAAAGCAATTTCGTATTATGAATGGTTACATAACTAAGAATGTCAAATTCCTTCACTCAAATTTCGAATATTTCAACACCACATTATAACAACTAAACTAAATTAACATACCAGTTCGGCTCTTATTACTTGACGTTATATTGTGATTTGATACAACATCGACAGAGCCTTGTTTACCGTCGTCATTTTCTTCGTTACCGTTATCATTAGCAATATTACCACTTTTATTATCATTATTACTATTATTGTCATAATTATCGATATTACTGTTGTTATTATCAGCATTTTCTCCATGAACTGTTTCAGAATCTGCGTTTACATACGATGTTTCATGGATATCCTCCACCTGAAACAACCGGTTTTAAATTTCTGACGGATTCTAATTGCGTCATAAAGCATCAGTGAAAATTTTCTCCACCAGAAAATTTTGCGGATAATTTACATGGAAATACGTCTGAAATGAAAAGAGAACAATTGATCTGCTCGACATGGTAATTCAGAGAGGAAGAGATAAGAGACACCTCATTATGAATACAGTTAGACAGCTGTTCATCGACGTCGTCAGTCTCATTTTTCACAGACGATGAATTCGCTGAAGACTGACACTGTTCGCGAACAAGGTGAACCTGAGTGTGCACTCGTAAGGTTTTCAAGCTATCACAACTGAAAACTTAATTGTTTTCATTATTCATTTCTTAACAGTTTTTTACATTCATTACTTCTGAATCCAAAACCAATAACTTTAAATGAGAACAGTTCAATCAATTCATAAATATTGAATATCGACATAAATGTGATTTTGCTGTAATGTGAAGATGAATTTAATAACCTCATATCACATGCTTCGCAATGATACTTTTTCATTGAGCCGTGCTGCTTGGAATGGTTGGCTAGACCGGTACGTGTCTGATAATGAGCAGGACAATGTGAGCAATAGTAGTCACGCTTTACATCTCTCTGAAAGTGATCACTGTAGCGTAAGATATCACATTTGATGATTTAAAAGACGAACCAGCTTGTCTGATGATAAGGTTTCGTCATCGGACTCAGGTTCTAGATGATCATCCGGAATGAAGTCAATATGTCGTGCTGGTGTTTTTCGTTCACGTTTACCTCCCATCGCTGCACTGAACGTCTTTATCGCTGTTGACTTTCCTGTTGCATTCACTTTTTGCGATTCAACATTGTTACGCTTTCTTGATGCTGCTGATGGCGGTGAAACGCTTCTCTTAACATCAAAAATGTTATCTTTATTTGCAATCTTTACACTTGACACCAAAAACGAGCACAATTCGATAAAGTTTGGCTGCAATTATCCAGCCAAATGCTATCCTAAGTCAATACGCAATACTTATTTCATTCTGATGCAATACATAATAAGTACACAACAACTCTTTAACATTCCAAAACTATACACCGATTTTGTCGACTTTGATTATTGCTTTCCAAATTCGGATAATTTAGACAGTTAATTTGCTAGAAAACGAAAAGAAAATAATCAAGCCATCAGAAGTGATCACAAATGAAACGTACAAAATGACGATCTGAATGTTGCGACATTATAGCAGCCACATCCAGATGGAACTTGTTCCGTTTTGAACGCCGCAATGAATCATTTGCACTAGTTGATGCCATTTTCAGTGTTTGACTAAAACCTTTCTGTTGATAAGAAATACATATAGCAATGACATCACATATACGCAACTACATCTGCTCATATCAATTTAGAGAAGTAACACTCTGATGACAGAAAATGTTCGGTTTACGCACGAATTGAGTATACGTGGAGGAATGAAACTATTTTCGCGGAGATATATCAAGGAGATATAGATTTACCAATAAATTTTGGTGATCTGTTTAAGCAGAAGAAATTTTATTTAAGCAAAAGAAGAAAAAAGTGTATATGCGTATATGTCTGAGATATTCATGTTTAGAAAGTTAGCTAAATGCACATACTATTGGCCTTGGAAATGGATCGATTATGCATTCACCATTGATATGCGTACAGCACAAACAAAGAAATAGCCAAGAGCCACTTTATAAAATCATCAATTCGCATCAACAGTTTTTAAGGTTCATTTCCACTCAATAATTGTCCAAATATGATCTAATGAAAAGCGTTTTCCTCAGAACAATCGGTCGGCGAACGATCACTGAGACTGTGTGATAATGGAATTTTGAATTGTTGAATTATGAATAAGGATACTAATTTGATATGATATCGCACAATTTATGAAGAATCAAGTTGGTTATCAATGAACTGCTAATCGTTTCTCAGAGACACGGAACAGATATAGCTAACGTAAACATAAACAAAATATAAATGATTTTAGCTTTTGACTCTGAGCGGCATTGCAAATGGATCATAATCAAGATATATTATGCTAATTACAGCAATAACAATGGCTAACTGAATTGTTATTGTCAGACTGATCGATTGTTTGTTTGCAATAAGTGATACGCTTGAATGTAATCATCTCAGTTGAAATCATCAAATAAATATCACTTACACAAGCTATTAGCGATTATTGCTCAAAGAAATCAATATCAAACCAGAAATGATCCACAGACACATAAATAAATATGTATATTACACGTATGACAACAAGAATAATAACGAATACTATCATAAATGAAACAAATGCAATGCACGTCATCTGCGTATGCTTCGAATCAGCAGCAATATTGAAGAATCGAAAATTTTAAGGAAATATGAAACACATGACAGCAATCATGATAACGATAGTAGTAACAATAATAGTAGTAGTAACAGTAATAATAATAATGATAATAATAATAATAACAATAACAATAATAATAACAACAATAATAATAATAACGATTGTAGAAGTCATAACAAGAGCGTTGAAGCACGACAACAATGCAGATTGTCATTACCATTGTGGGTTTCAACAATAAGTTTCAGGGAGATAAGTGAAGGAGCGAAACGATTAAATGAAGAATGCCGTTAACTGAATCAACAGCCTCAAGCAAACGAAATCGATCGATTATCACTGATACAGCCAATATCAAATAAATTCTTCTTCTAAACCATGAGTGCACATAAATATGCATATGCTATAAATACAGCATTTGTTCATGACTGCTCGCCTGACCATTAACAGGTAAATGGTAGTTGTTTTGAATTTAACCAACAGTATTGTTTGTTCGTTCAATTTATATTGTCGAAAAGATGAGGAAGCAAACTCAGAAGCGACTCATTGTGCGATTGATGACAATTGATTAGTCTTTTATGATTCACTGCATGACTTTACGTTTGTATCAGCGAAAATGCTCACAATTAGATGACAACATTATCAGTTGGAAAGTTTTAGCTGCTAAATGATAAAATACAGACACCACCGAAGTGTTTTTGTGATTCCAAAAATGTTCGATAAAGAAATAAGTTTCTTCTCTTAAAAAATTTGTTTATTCTTTGAATTATGAGTCATCTTGTAGAGATTAAATTCGCTGACGACTTATTTCAATACTGAGGATGAGCATGGAATACAATAAGTGAGAAAGTTTATAGAAAGAAGGAAAGTGATTAGATAAAAACGAAAGAAAGTTGAATTATTATCGGAAACATTTTCAAGGGAACATATGAAAAAAATTTATACTGCAGCAACAAAAAAGATCGAGCAGTTAATAATTATTAGCCTATTGCTCATGAACAACAAAGGCTTTCTTCTAATAGCATCAAGTGCCAGCATTAGCACGGTAAAGTGAGTTCTTAAACAATAGTGAATTTTTCCACTGAAATTGCTCAGCACTTGCGCGATGAGCTGTCGTTTTTGTGTTGCCAAAGATGATTACTAGGAAAAGTTTTCGGTAGCGTTTTGTATTTATTTCTGCTGCTCGACTAAATCCTAATAAATCAAAATATTCTTCTTTAAACATTTCAGTTCCTTCATTGCAGAAAACAAAAAAACGCGAATCAGAATACCTTTTTGATTAACATTAGAACATAGTTTGGATATTTCTTAATGTTTTTATGATGATTACTATTGTTATCATTATCATTGAGTAATATAAGGCAAATAGTGCAATTTATAAATGGAATGATCAACTCAAAAACAGAATTTCAATGGGTGAAGAATACATGAATGGCGAATGGCTGCGTGATGCATGTGCACTACTACGATGTGAGCAAAGCGATTGATTCAGCGTAAACGAATTAATCGACGATCAAGAAACGGAATTTGCAGAGGGTCGGTATTGACAGGTACATGAACTGGATGAAACAACAAAAATCTCTCACAAATTCAACTCTTATACGTTGCAATTGTTGTTTATCTTGTAAAACGGCATTGTTCCATCAATTCAAAAGGAGTCTCTAATGCAATCAATTCATCTATATGTATCAAAAGGCATTAAATAATATGAGCAAATCAGAAATGCAATAACGTTTCAATTTGCTAAATATTTATCATAATATCAACCATTTTACCTGACAGCAACGTAAAACGTTTCCTATAAAGAAATTCTAGTGAATTATGCGAAATTCGTTCTCTGTGTTCGGCCTCAACAATTTTGTTCGTTAGCAAAATGGACCATTCTCACGATGGACTCAGAAAGTAAACTGGAGCGTCCATTTATAAAAACGGTACTTTGAAATGGCTCAACAACCGAATGAATCAAAGAATGTTTCACTTTAACATGTTCATTTAACTAAACCACAACTGTATCGATAAAGCATTAAATATCTGATGTTGAGGGTCCATAAAAAAGAAAAACGAAAAAGTCGACTTTGTTTTGATAATTGTTATTGAACATAAGCTGAACAGGTCAAAAATAACACCACTTAGTGGATACATTACAGTCTTGAGTGTCTATTCAATACGTAGAATATGCTTAATCAAATTTATTTTATTAAACATTCATAATTTCTTTCAAACGGCAACAAAACAATAATCGTGTCGTTATTATCCACAACAACAAAACATAACACAAAACAATCAACAGATTTGAGTATACTCTGCGTTAAATGAGTCTGAAACCTTGCCGATCTGATACTTCCTATCTAAACATTTACAATGGAGATTATTGAAAATCTATCAATTTAGAATCATTGAAAAACAAGAAATATCTTATTACGATATTTCTTGTTACAAACACTGAATTTTGATGCGCCCCATAGATATTTTAATTAAAGAATAAATTTTAATTCACCGCATTCCTCCTGTTCATCAAATGAAATGACCAATATCAATATTTTGTTCATTGAATCAACGCACTTATGAGTCAACAAGCACACTAACAATAAACAACATTCCATGGCACAAAGAGTATCATTGTTACTAAATCATACTTCCACTTCAATGACAATACTCCCAATGAACATTCTAACCCTCCTCAGACGTTGGTGCATTGCATCCGTCACTGTCCTCTTCAGACGAATCAGATGAAGAGCTGGAGTTAGGTGTATTGAGATCAGTTTCATCGCCAGGTACGTCGACAACGGTGCAATCGAGCACATAAAAGAACTTTTTACCAGCACGATCGTTTACATACTTCATGATTGGAAACACATGCGGTTCACGATAGACCACCGCTAAGGAGTTATCTTCCACATTTACTCTTAATTCCTGGAATTTTTATAAAACCAATCATATTGCTTTCGAGAAGTCATTCCCACAAGGAAAGCATTTGACTATAATCTATAAGAATTACAATGTACAGGAATAGAGCTGATCAAAAATAGTGAATCTGTGTAAAGTTTGATCATCGAAATTCATGAGTGAACGAACTGGATTACATATTCGATATGACTGCATTGCACTTGGCGAAATAAAATGATCATCTATCCACATTAACTTTGCATGTATGTACACGGATTTACGGTGAGAATTTTTGGTTTTATCAGCCACTTGAAAGTGCTCAAAATTCATACACTGAAGAAATCGCACAACAGTTAGCGTCCAAGGATGAACTGTTGCACATACGGATGACTAGGCTGAAAGTAAAAGAATGGAACATCAACACATACCTCACGCCTGTCATATTTCGCGATGTATGACATAAAACCACCAGCTTCCGCGTCCCACTGATCATCACTGAGGAAAAGCTGTGAAGAAACAAACAAATAAAGTAAGTGAACGAGAAGATATAAACGATATAAATAGAACGAGTGAACATTCACTGATCTATTCATACAAACAATCATAAAAGTGATTCAACTGAAGTAGAAACCTGCAAGTCCAAAATGTAGCCACTTGATTCTAGCGCTAACTGGTCATCAGCCAAAGTGTAACAACCTTGCTTGAATTTCTTTATCTTAACCGAAACTTTGCCTTCTTCAATAAACAATCAATTATATCGCATATAATGTTTGTGCACTCAGAAAGTATTGAAAGAAAATCAAGCAGCGTGTCACAGAGGCAAATATTGCCAACAAGTTAAACATGGTGGTAGTTATTTGCAATACACCCAAGCAGAAGCATATGCAAGGCTGATGTGGTATGCAAAAATGGAATTTACATACTCGACGGTTCACTGTTCACTGGCTCCTCAACTTCAAAATTGCCCTCGTCCAACCTGGGTCTCTTAATATCTGAATTATCAGTGAAATCAATTCAGAATAAATAAAATAATAAATCCATCATTTGTTCATCACTCTCCGCCTTAACAACATCAAATAGCAAGTTAGAGGCTTGAACTATGTTAATTTTTTGGATTTTTCCAACCGATCAAATTAATTCAGAATAAACGAAACAGTGAAATGGAATCTCAAATACTAACTAGGTATTTGGCTCACTCCACTTAGTTCTTTATCTTCTGGAGTACTCTCGTCAGCTAACTGCTCGAGTTTCAAGCCGGTCCATTGTGATGCAAGTAATGTGATGGCGCGAGATCGGAATAGACGCAAAAGTGATCCAACTATGCTACTTTTTTCAACGTGCGTCTCATCCAAATACCAAACCTCTCTAGAACCTTTATTATTCGCACTGGCATAAAATTTTAAATTCGTCTATGGCATGATGCACTATCATGACTTGCCTACAAACAAATCAATCAATCATAAAATCAAATGAAAATACAACATTGATTCATTTGGAGCGCTGATGACAATCAACCTGAACACAAAAAATTTTGTGAACACTTCAATTAGTACGTCAATAATTCAAATAACCTTTTGCTTGGTGGTCCTTCTTTATGGAACTGACAAGCGGCCAATGCTGACATAAGCTGATCATGTTTCTCTCTCTGAACAATGAGAATAGTTCAATTATATATTGTAGAAACTACGGACAACGAATGCTAAACCAATGCATAATTCAAATGAATTATAGCTAGAGTTATTAAAAAGTGCACTTTTTACAGGCACATCTACTCGAAGAATATGTTTTGCGAACATTCTTCTGAAGAATGATACTGACAATGAGATAAGTCTATGACCTCTATTCTGCTCCTTACGGTCTGTCTATAATGCTTTGCATATCGTGTATTCTCTGACCACCATTTGTAACATGTGATCATAGTTTCGTAATTAGCTAACTCCAATGACTATGTAATTATCTCAGTGTAGTTAGTCAGAATGTCAGTGTGTAGTCAGTATCGTTAGTCGTAGCCATTGTACTCGCTATCACTGGCACCCTTCGCAGTCGTCATCCTTTCATCGCTTGTATCATATCATTACTCTATTCATTCGTCATTATTTATTATTGTGGATTAACTATGTTATAAATCGTCGTCTTCACACCAGTAACAAAATTTAACAACACGAACATCTTCCACTTTAGGTAACGACGGATTGTGACTGTGCCAAACAAACAATCAAACTCAAAACTAGAACTGAAAAATGATAATCGAAATCAAACATAAAAACGCATAAATAAGCTGGGTGATGTGATAAACCAACTCGAATGAATCTTGTGAGACAAATTTGAGATTCTTCTTCAAAATTTGCTCTGAGTGCTTCTTGTTCTGCCGGCAAGATATAACTTGGATTGATCCATTCCGTAACCTCATCAAGCTGCAACTGAATGATCGATGAATATCTGCAAAACAAAAAATACTCACTAAGTGGAGAATCGTCGGTGCAGTATGCAATGAGTCCGGTTACGAGACAAAACGCCTGCACCCAGAGCCTCTAATCGCACTGCTCGCTTATTGTGTAAATTTTACCAAACATCTGCAATCTCCGTCGAACTGATGTAAACAACTGGTAAACGTTAGGGAGCAGTGCAATTAGAGCTTTTCATTAGAGGCAAGCACTGATGCTAGAGGATACCGTGATGTCCATATGCGGCAGTGCTACTTCACGATGTACAGCGTTTAGTGGAAGGATTGAGGGTACATCATCGGCATGAAACCAACCATTAATCGATAAACGATCAACACCTTTCGTCACTACCTATCAAATAATTATATTTCACATAACACAACAATTAATTTCTATCGAAACAGTCTTCTAACAAAACAATACAACGGCAAAATGAATGCAAACAAATCTGTGCCATCAATCACTTACCTCAGATACCATGTGCCACGAGCGCTTCGATACCTCAAATATATTCATCATATTGAACTTGGGATAAATTTCTCTATGGACCGACAAAGGATTGTCAGAATCTGAAATTTAATGCTAAGACTATAAATCTGATTTTCGACACAATACTGTAAGATAAATACAACTGATAACATTTTAATTCATATCAATTCCGTCAGTCAATCATACTACCAGCTCGTTTTGGTGTAGAATGATAGCGTAATTAGAAACTGAACTCACTTAAAGTGTATATGAGAATGCAATAAATTACCATCACAACGATAAAGTTTGAGTTGACCTCCGTGTTGTTCTTTCCACGATTCATCACACAAATATAAAACGAAAGCAAATTTGCGCTTCTCCAGCTGATCATCATGCGGTAAAAGCACATCCGTATACTTGTATGAACTACCTGTTAAATCAACCTGCTGATTTAGACTAATACCGGATGCTCTCATCAACCAATTGCGCATCGTATCTTTGACAAACTCTCTGAAATGCAATTATGCTGAGACCGACGCGTTGATCATCTCCTTCCGTTGAAGGTGGTTAATGAAATTGATACCAGATTATTTTTTCGAATAATTTTTAAAAAACACGACCAATGCACCCTTTATCCAGCTCAATTTTGTTGAATTTAACAACTCCACCGACAAAAATTTGGAATTTTCGTGCGAACATCCCTAAAATTCACAAAATTCGAAATGAGGAGAAAATAGAAACGTGAATGTAAGCAAAAGAATTTACCGATATTTAATAACATTCCGATATTTATTATCAGTGACATTAGCGAGATCATCTGTTTGAGTAATGGAATACAGATCGTTCTCTTTGCGCTTCCACTTTAATTCCTTCAATTCTTTTCGCAATGAACGTACAAACTCTTCATTAGATATGAAGTTTTCAAGAGACCAGTGTGGGAAGGGCTTAGATGCTGGAGTGGAACCTTAAAAAATCAATCTTGTTGTCTTGCACATTTTGCACAATTCAATTATTCATTATCAAATCGAATTTTGAACGAATAACATGTAAGTTTCATGATAGAGGGAATTTTTTTACACTCCTTATATATGAGAAAAAAAAACTATTTTCTCGAACTTCTTCATTTCAAAGTTCATTTCTTTCAATTTTCAGTCAGGTTCATTTCAACTAACAATTCTACTGAATAAGTCTAAAGACACACACGAAGAATTCATAGTTTTTGGGCACGAAACATTCAATGAAAACAACATACCCGCTATGGTTTCTCTGAAATTCTTACAAAAATCGTCGGTCAAATAAAGTGGATTGACCTCCACAGCGTTGTCTTCCATCGTTTACTTACTGAAAAATAGAATCATTGCTATTCACAATCATAATTCTACAAGATAACAAACTCGACTGTACACAAGTCATTGTCAGCCAATCAGATAATCAATAATAAATGAGCACTTGAACCGGAACAGCACAAACTAATGACATGCATAATTATGACGGGCTATCCAACGCGACTTAAAAGTTAAAATACTCTCGCGACTTTAGAGAATATATCTTGGTTGAATTAAGAAAAAACCCAACGTTGTCTACCCGTTAAAGCTTCGTTTTTTGGTACCGTCAACTCCGCACAACATAATTCTATTCATACAACTGACAAAATGACACATTTCTTTGCATAAAATCGTTTTTTCTTCAAAACAAGTAACCTTGTACCGTACAAAATGAAACAAACATTGAAAAAGAACAATATCATTCTTTTTTTGACGCCAGCTATCAGTTGGATGGTGGCTCCAGCTGTTTAAAATTTGGGTGTACATCAAATCCGTACTACGTCATTTTGAAGTACATAGTCGGTCAGGAAACTTCGTTTGGGTTCGACTTTTGAGCAATGCGTACGCATGTTCATCGTTGCGTGGTTGTATTATAAAACGCGTATTACTCGATATATTACGATCTCTTTATTCGTCATGAATAGGGCCGCCCCTGCAAACAACCGCCTGAACTGAAGACCTCGGGGCAAACCTGGGGTTATGTCCCTTGATGAACCGCAACAGAATGCGGTACACCAGTAATGTTTCCATTATTTAAGATATGTAAAAAGCTGTCACTAATACTGCACTTCATAATGCGAGTTATTACTGAGAGCTCAGTTGATTTTCTGCGGTTGAGTGAATACATCAGATACGAAAAATTCATTTATTTTCACTTGGTAGAAACCCCTCCATATAAAAACAAAAAAATCCATATTTAATATTGAAACAGAAAACAAATATTTGAAACATAACGATGCGAAGCAATACATATTTTTGAATAAAATTGATCGAATAATAAAATCGTAATGCATGAGATCATACAATAATAAAATCAATAAGCAGTCACGCAATAATCAATCGCACGGTCGATATACATTTACGTTGGCACATACCCGTAATCACGTAAATACCGTTTAATCCATCAGCAGTGTTTAGTGGCCGTAGCAGTTCTTGTTTATTCCGTAAATTTGCATATATTTCATCTAACACTGAATAAAGCAGATGCAAAAACGTTCATCTCGTGACAATTTAAAGTCACCCTTTATCAATTGACTCTGCAGCGCCATTTCCAACCGAACCGAAAATCGCACAATAGATCCATGTTCGACCTGAAAAAAAGAATCACTTCCCTTCTCCATTATAAGACTCATTGTTAGATTCGTTGAGGTGGAGAACGACATGACAGTCTAATGTTATTTCATCTAATGAATGTTGACGTTCGGCAATCTTTTCCTTCAACTTCGAGATCTCATAGGGTGGTGATCTCATAGTTAACGTGTTCAATGGAAAAGATCGACTTATTCACCAGCCTCAAACAAAGTCTAATCTCTGCATCCCACTCAGGCTCACCACGAGTCCTAGCCTCACATTTATCGTCGTATCCATCCCAGCAAACAATGAACCTGACACACATTTAACAGACGCATTTAAACGCAAGATTATCCATGATCTTGTGAAAAACAACATTCGCTTGCACTTCTTGTTAGCGAGAGCTGTTTCGAAGCCCCAAGCCCTCCTATCAAAACAACTGTCAATAAGAATACCACCAGTAATCTTCATTTACTCAATTAAGTTCACTGTTTACAAATATCAGGAACGTGTCACGCTGAAACAATGATAGACATTCTCCAAATATATCACATATTCCGCGTTTTGTACTACACACACAAAATGGTGAACATGGCTCAAAAATCGAACCGAAACGATGTTTGGGTGACCGACTACGGGCTCGCTAAATGTCAGGCTCGCAACTGTCGCTAGTTGATCTGTTGTAGGCCCTTTCAACTTATTTATTGAGTTTCTTATTTTAATGAAACCCTTATAACCGAATATTCTTAATTTTATTGGTGCGAGTAAACAAAATTCTTAAATAATACAATTATAAGCCTCATACAACATTATAGGATCACATTAAGAAAAATTGAAAGTGTGAAGCACACATTCGAAGTGAACAACCACAAACATATCAGTTGAAATGAAATAAGATATACATCACATATTCTGACCAGATCAGATACTCTCGGTGAGTTCAACAGCGCATGAAGCCGATCTAATAACTTGTGTTCAATTATTTACACGATCACTGATTTAGAAGCCACAATCAGGAATCAGTTATGAAAAAATGCGACTTCAGAAGATTGCCAGCAACTGATGCAGCTATCTTAGCCAGTAATACGATAAAAACATTTTTCAGCAACAAATTTCCAGGCGCCACAACTAAAAAATTCAAAAATTTATCCGATATTCGATGAATGCAAGCCAATAACAATTCATTATTATTCACTTCAACAAAAAGAAACGATCACCATTCTGAAGACCGGAAATGAAAAGATGCTTACGATGAGAAAGAGATTCATTTATCTTTAAAACATTAGAACTTGCGAAAAGATTAGTATCTGAGTGACAACTGTTGATAGTACCGGTAAATTGGGAGATGCTTAACAATGATACAGAATATTTCAGTAGAAATTAAAAAATATTTGAGCCGAATTGAAAAATGACGGACCTCGCTGAACTTGAACATGAGAGACGAATAAGAAGATCTGGAGCATTATTTGATAGGACAGGCTTGCGTGTAGACGCCAAATAATCGATAATACCACAAAGACATTACCTGAATTGAACAGAAAAATACCACTTTTAAGAGCATTAAATTTTTCCAGTGAAAAACAAATCAGTAATGTGTGCAGAAGGTCTGGATTTACAAAAGTAATACGAAAGTTTTTTTAAAAACTAAATGATGAGATTGAATGAGCGCTCATCGTTGAACCAAAAAAGATAATTTTTTATTCACCGAAACACATCGGTAGAATGCTTCATATACGATTCGAACAGATATCGGTTTCAATCGCTCATTCACGTAATCCAAACAAAAACAATAAATCGCTGAAAAATCAATCACCAAAATATCCAGCACATGTTGATTGAAGAACTTTTCGAAACTGAGTGGTGAGTTGTTGCTTTGAAAGACGATAAGATGATGCCAAGAAAATAACAATAAAGAATGTAAACATTTCAGCGAAACTTTGCAATAAACATTCATAAAATTTCCATTCCAAATCGTAGATTTTAGTTGATGTTGATTGCGAACGTCTTTCGATCCATTTCTTGTAAGCATCGCATAGCAAAAATATCGTAAACAATTTATGATACACCTTAAAGTTTCTGTTTCTTTCTAGGTTGTGAATGATGAAGATGTCACTAATGAAACAAATTTTAATTTCCATTTCATAGATTTGACTGAGCGCAAATTTATCAATTGTATTCGTCCGATCATAAGCTAATCTGGATGGAACGATTGTAAACTGATAGAATCTGATAAATAATTATCAAGGAAGAAGCCAAATCAAAATGGCGGTGCTCTTTTTTTAATAAGATCAATCCATCACCGTACAGACTATATTCAGCCAGAACTCAACTATAAGCGGTGACATTTCATCAAAAGTTGTTCTTGAGTGTGCACACTACCTGGAATTTCATATTCAGCAGCAAATGTCTATATGCTTCGATATACTGCAATATTACATCGATTATGACCAATACAATATCATATTCTATATATTTATCGACCGGTTTCTTACATACCTCCTGAAATAAATCACCGAATCTTCTCCAACAAGATAACAGCAACATACATTAATTTTCCTCTCTACTGATCCTAGAAGAATTTAAATTAATGAATGCTTGAATCATGAGGATGATTCATTATATACTCAAGCTAGTAATAATAGCTTTATCGTTAATAAAATTAAAAATAACAATATTATTACTACGAATCAGAAAGAAACAAATCAAAACAGACACATGTTGTTAAGCGAATTGCGTTACCACCAAACTGCTTATAGACTTTATCGCATGCTGTCCCGCAGTTAACACAAATATATTTATCTTCAACTGTTTTTTTGCTATTATGCACCATTCCACTCAAAGAAGCACTGAAAATAAGTTAGACGAACAGTCATGCTTCTCACTATTCAGTAACAATTATCGAAAGGGCAATCAATCCATTTCGAGGGAGCGCTCATTATAATGAGCGAAACCATCATCAGGTAGTTTCCGTAGAATTGAAACATTCTATAACTGGCTCATTTTAAATCACTCTAAATTTGGTAATTCAATTTTCATAGCAACTCATAAGTTAAAGCATCAGCACTACATGCGATGGTGCGTAGGCACTTCGCCATATGCGCGTGTCGGCGGAAGGAGGGCGGAGTCACGACCGCGTCGCGCGAGGAGAGATAAGCAGGGAACAACCATTAGAGCAAGTGAGAGACTAGAACGACATTGAAAGAAGTATCCCGCGGAAGTGAGACAAACAGAGAACAGTGAGTAGAGCAGATGATATACTTGAACGACGTTATAACATTTATTTATACCGATGGTATACCAGAAAAGGACCGTTCTGAGGGGTGATTCACTGCGGATTGATTAAAGAAATTGTGACCATTTTGTATAGAATAAAATTCTCTATCATATGAACTATCATATTCTGAGATACGTCCATTATAAAAAAACTTGACCGGTCCTAAAGTAGAAAATGTTGGGCAAAAATGAAAGACACATTTATGTAGTACCAAATTTCAGGGTGAAGGAACAATGTTTATGCTATGAGACTAGGCACAATTTGTAGAGCTTGAAAAGCTCTATAAGATGACAATTAGAGGAAGACGTTTCGTAAATGCGCACAAAGCGAACAGAATGAATGTAGCTGTGAAAGTTAACAACGAGAAATCGTCGTAGCGCAACATTCGCGACTGATTCCAAATTTAATTCTCTACAAGCACAGAAGGTCTCAGCAGAATTCATAATCTAGTTTTCGAGACTGTAACTTAAAATGAACCTTCATAACGAAAAATAATCCTTGGCGAGCAATTGAGATGAAAAAAGTACCGGAACAGAAATTTCATCGGTCAATGCCAAGTAATCCATTTAAAAGAGAATATGATGCTGATCGAATATGAAGCTGATCCCGCTCTCCCTATCAAAATTGCAAAAAAATCGCTCGCTGCATTCTTTTTTATCGCGGTCATTATCACCAATAAGTTTTGATCATCACCATCATCATTAGTTTCTATGCATTGATAAATTACTCTTCAATAGATCATCACATTCAGCTGGTGGGAATTTTGAAATATTTGGTTTGGCGAAACCGAATTTAAATATTCCCGAAGCGGGAATACGCCCAAAGCGAAATGTATAAAAGGGTTCTGTTTCATAGCATAACTTAATTCCAGTTCGATGAAATCGGTGAGTATTGCTGCTCGTTCAATTCGGTTAATATGGTTGATAATAAAGTGGTTAATATGGTTAATAATATATCATTATGGTTAATGGTTAATAATATATCAATAAACGGTTATACGAAATACCAAATTATGGTGGTTATTACATGATTAATATCTGGATATATGGCTCTATAGCGAATTATAATGGGACAATATATTACTACGATATGACTATATGTCTACATGGTTATATGGTTGTATTCTAAGATGGATATTTACAAGAGCGATACGTGATGACCGGACGACAATAACGGATCGTTGGTTTAACACGGATTAACGACGTGATGGATCAACACTTACATAAGCCTCAATAAATCCGAGGTATCAGTTGATATTATCTATTCAATTAATTGCTCATATGGTGCAACATGAGAAAGTAATGCAATAACTATAATCAACGTGGTAGAATAATGAAGTATCGATAAAATAAACACAATTCATGCGGATGGAATCAGTCGATGATTATTTGAGTTTGAGTGATTCTATTTCAGAGTATACAGTTAGTATCGTCACTGTGCGGAATACTTTTATGTGATAGACATTGAGATGAAAACAGTGATGTTGTAGTTACTAGATAATGTCAATGTTTCAATTTCAATACATCTTCTGGATTTGATACAATATTTTCGCATTTTCAGGCTTTCGCCGGTTCTCTCTCTCTTTTCTCTCTCTCTTCCTCTCTCTCTCCCTCTCTCTTTTCTCTCTCTTTCTTTTTTCTCCTCCTTTCTCTTTCTCCTTTGTTCGCCGGATGGACGACTGGACGTGCGACGAGGACGGACGATGGTGCGAAGCCGGTTCTCTCTCTCTCTCCCTCTCTCTCTCTCTCTCTTTGTTCTTTTGTTCGCTGGATGGACGACTGGACGGACGACGGGCGGGCGGACGATGGCGCAGCCGGATCTCTCTCTCTTCCTCTTTGTTTCCTTTCCCTTAAGGTCTTTGAGCGGGGAGAGGGGGGTTAGGGGTCCTACAGCACGCCTCTCCGGCTGGTTCGCCGGCACCACCCCCTTTCCTGTCCCTCTCCCAACCCTCACCCCTCCTCCCCTTTCTTTCTCCCCTTCCCGCTGAACTCTCTGCCCTCTGGGCAGAGAGGGAGGCGGGAAGGGGGAGAGGAGGGTGAGGGAAGGGCGAAGGGTAAGGAGAGGGGGTATCGCCGGCGACCAGTCGGAGAGGCGTGAGGTAGGGCTCATTGGGACTTTAACATGAGCCATGAGATAGAATTTTTTGGGGGTCGTTGTGAGGTAAGCCTTGTCTTCGAGCGTCTTCTTCTCCGTCTTGAGCATGAGTGAGTTTGACATGAGCGTCTTCTTGTCTGTCTTGAGCTTTGAGCTGAGTGAGCTTGACTGAGCATGACTGTCTTTTAATTGTCTGTCTTGAGTTCGGTAAGCTTATGCCCCGTCTTTTCCGCTGTGGCCACGGTTGGCCTTTTGAGGTTTGGAACCTTCTTTCCTCTTCTACAGGTTCCTGCCTCAGCAGCAAAAAAACATTTTTAATCTAGCCACTGAGTTGGCTTGACTGGCAAAACAGCTAGTCAAACCAGCTTAGCGCCGGTCCCCAGCCCGGACAAATAGAGAGGGAAAATGTTCTATTGCTTCATTTTCAGATGTATCATATCAAGTGTCGAATTTCGAAACTGCTACTACTTTAATGGATTCAACTCAAATCAATATAAACTCCGTAATAACAAGCGACAACGACTATCATATATAGTAGATATAATCACGGCTATCATATGTAAACGATAATAAATACCAATATTCAATACGTCTTCAACGGCTATCACATATAATCACGACTATCATATATAATCAAACGAATACGAACCACACAAGTAAGACAATACGAGTCACATAATCAATACTGTCAACTGGATATCAATATAAACTCAAAAACTGTAATATCATGTTGAATTTTGAAAGCTGAATATGACTTCAGGCTATCTGGATTATAATGAGTATCAGTGGTTAGCGGATAATGATGACGATTAACCGTGTGGATTACAATTATAGCATTATAATAACATTAGACTGTATTATAAGTTGGATGTTGCACATAAAGAAACAACAGTTCATTATAAGGTTCTACATACTACAAACATAAAATACAGGTCGTAACTACACAACATACTACATAATTGTTATGTACGAATGACAGAACTTTTTAATTCTGCCGTTGATGACAAATAATTCCACCAGCTTAATACAGTTCAGATTGCTAAAATCAAGACGGCTTCTAGTTGGCACACATTTTCATTGTTGAAGTCAGACGGAACAAATTGTGAAAACGAGAACATGATATGCATGTTTATCACCCCGTACATGCAACATTAGCAACTCGAATCGTAGTTAATGATGTTACTAGGTGATATTTTTTGATTTAATATACATAATGTTTGACGATTCTATTCGGTTCCTTTCAGGAATTCGATCGGTGTAAATCGCAAATTATATTTACCATACTTATATCATTATAATTTAAGATTATAATCAAAACTACGATCAAAATCAGAAATATAATCAAAAATTACGATGAAGTCAATCAAAAATCAAAATAATATCATTCAAACAAAACAATAGTACCCTAGAACAAATCGAACCTTAATGATCTGCCACAGAGCGAGAAGCGGCCAGAGCAGGTGAAGTGACGTCATATAAGCCATAAAACGTTTTAAGACTTCTCATCATATCATCAGTCATTCGAACGTAATGAAAACATCGTTACATTCCAATAGTATGCTTGTTACATTGTTACATTCAAAACATGCGGAAACTTTCCATGATATCTTTCCATTCTATCCATGTTTCTAACCATGATATCCATGGTATCTGTCCATGATATTACATTCTTACATTCTCCTAGTTACCTGTTACATTGTTACACTCGGAATATATGGAAACAAATTCTCCCGAAAAATTTTCATCGGAAAACATTCGAAAACAATAGTTCTTTCAATGATTACTGTTAAAAAAATTCCATGACATCTTTCCATCTGATATCAACTTACGCAAAAATTTCTGAAAAACATTCCTTCGAATCCTTTCCCAACAAATCTATTAACAATCTGATATTAAAATTACATGCACCTTTCCTCCCGAATTTCCTAAACCAAAATTTCCAAACTTCTGGGAAACCTTCTTTCGAATACCTTCTTAAATCAAAACTTTCTTTCGAAAACTTAATGATTCTCAATGATTCTTTCCAGAATTTCTGATTTTCAAATTGCATGGAATCTTTCATTCCGGATCTAAAATGTCCATAAAATCTTATTATCAAAAGTTTGTTTCGAAAACTTTCAAAAATCTTTCTTTCGAAAACATTCTCAATGATTCTTTCCACAAATTCTAGTTCTCGAATTGCATGGAATCTTTCTTACCGCATGGATTGCATGGAATTGCATGGAATCTTATCTATCTAAACTTTCTTTCGAAAACTTTCTCAATGATTCGTTCCACAATTTCTGATTTTCAAATAGCATGGAATCTTTCTTTCCGGGTCCAAAATTTCCACGAAATCTTACTATCAGAACATTGTTTCTAAAACTTTCATAAATCTTTCTTTCAAAAATTTTCTTAATGGTTCTTTCCACATTTTCTTAATGGTTCTTTCCACATTTGCATGGAATCACGGTTCTTGAGAAAACCTTCGCCCATTTTTCAGCAGCACTTCGATTAGTAGTTGTAAGCGGTTCGATTTTAGACACTGGTATGAGTGGTATGAATTCGGAACTTAAATCAAGCTGCGAATACGGAAAAGTTGAAGGAGGAGCAAAGTGTTGGGGATTACCCAGGTCACGGATGGCCTCAGGGGACGTTGAGCTAACGGTGGAGAACAAGGATGAAATCTCTTGGATTAGTTGGGCCAATCGAGGTGAAGGGTCATGGATTAATGAAGTAATGGATAATAAAGAACAATTGGGTACTTTCTGTATTCAAATGCAAATTTTCCACTTTCAGACCCCCCAAACCCCCAAAAAGTGCCCACGGTTTTTCCAAATAAAAAAGCTCATCTGATACAACTTTTCAAGCTCTACAAGATGTGTATAACCACTCCGGCTGAATCTCTTTCCTTTAACCTGAAATTGGGTACTTTCTGTATTCAAATGCAAATTTTCCACTTTCAGACCCCCCAAACCCCCAAAAAGTGCCCACGTTTTTTCCAAATAAAAAAGCTCATCTGATACAACTTTTCAAGCTCTACAAGATGTGTATAACCACTCCGGCTGAATCTCTTTCCTTTAACCTGAAATTGGGTACTTTCTGTATTCAAATGCAAATTTTCCACTTTCAGACCCCCCAAACCCCCAAAAAGTGCCCACGTTTTTTCCAAATAAAAAAGCTCATCTGATACAACTTTTCAAGCTCTACAAGATGTGTATAACCACTCCGGCTGAATCTCTTTCCTTTAACCTGAAATTGGGTACTTTCTGTATTCAAATGCAAATTTTCCACTTTCAGACCCCCCAAACCCCCAAAAAGTGCCCACGTTTTTTCCTAATAAAAAAGCTCATCTGATACAACTTTTCAAGCTCTACAAGATGTGTATAACCACTCCGGCTGAATCTCTTTCCTTTAACCTGAAATTGGGTACTTTCTGTATTCAAATGCAAATTTTCCACTTTCAGACCCCCAAACCCCCAAAAAGTGCCCACGTTTTTTCCTAATAAAAAAGCTCATCTGATACAACTTTTCAAGCTCTACAAGATGTGTATAACCACTTCGGCTGAATCTCTTTCCTTAAACCTGAAATTGGGTACTTTCTGTATTCAAATGCAAATTTTCCACTTTCAGACCCCCCAAACCCCCAAAAAGTGCCCACGTTTTTTCCTAATAAAAAAGCTCATCTGATGCATGGAGAGTCGAGTCTCCAGGTGGCGACTCGAAGAACGTCTTCTTTCTGGTGATGTTTAGTGACAGTTGAACTGAGTTGAATGCTATATCATATGTGCAGTTAATGGTCATTTTTAAAAAGCATATTTTGGTTGCATGGGTGATCCCAACCCGTCGAACTGCCAACAAGAGGGGCTAAGTTTAAGTAAATGCGACAGGCGTTCCCCGCCTACCGGCAGTTTCGGCGAATTGGGGAGAAAGAACTTAAAATATGCTAGCGATATTTACCCGAGTATCGCTAGCATTTATTCTACGGAACATATTATGGGCGTTCCCGGCCCGGGAAAGGCGCCGATTTGACCGGGGATAGGGAATGCGCGTAAGTTGGCCTGAGTAGTGCCTTCGGGCATTTGCTCAGGTAACGAGGGTTCCCGGACTCACTGTGCGCACTTTCTCTTAACAGGGGGGAATTATAATCGGGTTGACCATTGGCTCGCACATATGAAATCGGTTCATTCAGTTCAATGTTGCTAAATGTATTCATTATAAGGAGAAATCTCTCAGGTGTTTGTGGTTACTCGCCGAAGCTTATCTATTAGCTAGTGTCATGATGGCATTCATACACATCTATGATGATATGCTTATGTCCCTTGCCAGTGTAGTTATCATTCATCACTTGTGATACTAAGATACTCGATAACCTCATACAATCCACTCGAATGGTCTAAAGTTATCGTATTGAAAATAACGTATGAGTTAGTTTTTGGGAGAGCTATCAT